>ML776929.1:1285702-1338706 GCA_009831015.1 Picea engelmannii
GGGATGGAAAAAGGCAAGGCAAGATCTTTAAAGCTCAAGGCTGTCAGGTATTTCCTCATTGATCAAGCCCTATACTGGAAAGACCCTCTGGGGGTATTACTAAGGTGCCTGGACCAGCAGCAAGCCCATAAGGTTATGTTCGATTTCCATAGCAGTCTCTGTGGAGGTCATTATTTTTGGAAGACCACAACTCACAAGATCCTCCGAGCTGGGTATTATTGGCCCACCTTATTTTCTGATGTCTGCAAAGAAATCAGAGCGTGCATCAAATGCCAAAAGTTCTCAGGAAAGCAACAACTGAAATCTTTGCCATTAAATCCTATAGTAGTTTCAGCGCCCTTTCAGCAATGGGGATTGGACTTCATCGGAGAAATTCATCCTCCCTCAAGTGGCCAGCACAGATGGATTCTGACTGCAACCTACTATTTCACCAAATGGATAGAAGTTGTCCCTACCATAAGCACTTCTCACAAAGTGATTATTATCTTCCTGGAAGACATCATGGCTAGATTTGGCTGCTCTAGCAAAATTGTCACTGACAATGCCTCCCCTTTTCGATCTGAACCTCTGGTCAAGTTCTATGAACAGTTCGATATTTCACTGCTTCACTCTACTCCCTATTATCCTCAAGGAAACAGACTGGCAGAGTCCAATAAAAGTCTAATCAAGATCATTAAGAAGCTACTAGAGGACAATAAAAGGGCCTGGGACTCAAAGCTCAAATTTTCTCTCTGGGCTGATCGGGTGACGACCAAGAAATCCCTGGGCATATCTCCTTTCCATCTTGTTTATGGAATAGAGGTCATTTTCCCCACTCAGCTCGCCTTACCTGTGGCAAATTTCCTCCAGGACTTTGACGAAGAACCTAATGATGTGATCAGAAGGATTCATCAGATGGTGGAAGTGCAGCAGATCAGAGAACAGGTCATGAACAGGGCCTACCATCATCAACAGAAGATCAAGCAGGCTTTTGACAGGAAGGGCAAAAAGAAAGGATTCGAGCAGGGTGATCTGGTGCTCAAATGGGATGCACACAAGCAGGAAAAGGGTAAACAAAATAAATTTGATGCCCTCTGGTTCGGGCCTTTCAAGGTCCTCAAAGTATTTTCAAACAACACTTACAGTTTGTAGGATCTGGAAGGCAAAGAAGTTTTCAGCAGCCCAGTAAATGGGCATTTCTTAAAAAAATGTTTTATGTGAGCCACAGTTGGCTCTTTTTGTTTTGTTTTGTAAATAGTGTGTCTATCTTTGTTTTTCGGACTAATAAATGACTCCATAGCCCAACAACAAAGGCACTGAATCTGCAAAAGAGTTCTTAGAGCATCACAGGGACAACTCTATCCCCCATGGAGCCAAATGTTAGCGATATTTCTTGTTAGGGGGTTAGAATGCAAAAGAATGGGTTAAAAACCCACTTATCCTAAGTTTGGAACCCAAATGCGCCTGAGGTAAGCGACAAGCAAGTCCGAGCGGCGACGATTCGCGCACCCGGATCAATGGTGCATATGGGATTCCGGACCCCCCCCCGCCTTTCTACCTTTAAGCGGAGGGGGGGGTTCGGAATCGGGGGCGCATCTCTTTGATGATCCAGATCAACGTGCCCAGATCAACGGCGATAAAGGCAATTATGGACCCCCCCCTTCCTTTCTACCTTTAAGCAAAGGGGGGGGGGGGTCCAGAATCGGGCAAGCAACTTTCCGACGGTCGAGATCTTAATGCCCAGATCAACGGGGCTCGAGCGATCCTATCATTCTCAGCTGCTCTATGTTTAGTCATTGTGGGCCTTTCTCCCGTCATGTCATCCTCCAGAACCGCCTTTCCCCTGCTGCCGTGTGTCATCTATCTTTCCCCACTCTTTCGTCGAGATGGCCCTTTCCCCGTCTCATCGTCCACTCACCACTTGTCACGTGTCCTATTCCCTCCACGTCAACCTCCCACTAAAATGCGTCCATTACGTCTACCCTCTTGCCTCCTACGCTTTTTCCTTTTGCCATGTGTCTTTCCTATAACCTCTCTTGCCCCCTCATCTTTTCAGACCTCTCCCTCATAGTTCGACGCCATCACTCTGTTGCCGAGCCCCACCTTCCGCGTCGGCCTACATACCCATCCTTCAAGCTATTTAGTTAGTCCAGGTGGCAGCACGGGAGGCCCTCCACATCCTGAAGGCGCCGAGTTGGCCGGGCCATTCTCAATCCCGACGAAGCAGTTATTGAAGCGGTTGGTGGTGGTTAGACATCGCCTCCGCCATAATGGGAAAGTCTGACAATGAATTAAAGGCACGTCGATTCACCGATGAAAGTGTCAGAAAATCGATCACGTCTACCATAAGTTGCACGACCATTCAGAGATTGCAGCTGCAGATTGTCAGAAGCCATGCAAATGCAAAGATTTTAATATTACGTCTCGATTTTGTTGTTGTTGCTAGTTTGAGTATATGTAAGCGTTTTCTCCATTTTTGTATCTATCGATGGTAGAGCTAAGCTCTCGACTGTAAAGTTTCAACAACTATTTGGTTTCCTGGTTATGCCTCTGTGTTTGAGATTTCTTGTTTTATGACAAACAATCCTCCTTTTCCATCTATGTTTCATCTCATGCCAGAGATTTCATGATCGAATGATTTGCGTGGATTGTTGCAATTATGTTATGATAAAGGATTTGTTATGACATTATTGTATTCTCTGGTCTTCTGCGTTTGAATGTAAAAGGATCTTGCATTCAGATGCTTTCTTCTCCAGTCTGTTACAGACTTGATGTTTATGATAGACCTTCGCACTCTTTTCATGCAAGTCTTCCCCCTACTCACCCTTTATTGCAACTCACTGTTTGAAGTTTATCAAGACCTCACTCGTCCATGCATGCTTGGCCTGGTTTCTGAGTTGAGACTTTATCGTTCTGAGTCTTTCTCCATTTGATCACCCCTTTAAAAAATCGTGACATTAAATTGATGGGTGTCAGGCTCTACTCCTGCAAGCAATCCAGGAGTGACTTCTGACGCTAACAGATAGCTAGTCTCAGAAAAAATAAGCTCCAAACTATCAATGATAAACTCAAGACACAACTAAAGAATCGAAAGTTGGCTACTAGAACCAGGAAGATAAGAGTTGAGGAACTTGAAAAATGGATAATAGAACTTGGATTTAGTCCAAAATATGAGGCATCTATTCAAGCATTGATTAAATCAAAAGATAAATAAATTCAAGATCTGAAACAAAATCTGAAAATACCAGGAATAGACCATGTTCAGACTCGAGAATTACAGGCAATTCAGGCAGAAAAAGATCATCTTGTGATGAAAATGGTAGAAATGGGTGAGCGAATTGAAATGTATGAGAATCATGTTGAAATATTGAAAGGAGGGCCATTTTCTCTTCAAGCAACAAAAACATCAGACCCAACATTAGGAGTTTCAAGAGCATTGGAAGATCTAAATCTAAAAGCTGTTGAAATTGAAAGCTTGAAGAAAACTATCTTGGAGAAAAATGAACAACTCAAGGACAAATATTTGTTTTTGCATAATATTAGAAACTCAAAACCAAGATGCTAATAGATATGGAACAAATGAAGAGCAAGCTAACAGGTAAACCATATTTTCTAGGAGCCAAATATCTCATCTGTGAATTAACTAAGCTCTGGGTCAGTTTCAATATAATTGATGATGAAATGATGTTGATTGATGAAGCAAATGATTGCATCAAAAAATCATTTCATGAATTAGGAACTAGACCACAAGTGGGCACCCAAATCATAAAGTTCCTAAATTCAAATTCTAGAGAAACATTGGCAAGAAAGGGTGTTAAAGACAAGACAACAATTGTAATGGCAGCTGGAAGGATTTTTACAAAGATAAATCTAATACAACAAGCCCAAAATGAATGCATAACACTTAAAAAGAATGTGGAATCATTTACCAACAAATTCGAGAATTTAGTGAAAATGGGGTTACCTTCAGCCTAGGATAAAGATGGAAAGTTGTTGTCATATGAAGGTTACAAGGAAATATTGTTTATTTCCATAGAAAAGGATGACAAGTTTCAGAATATGTCCAATAATTTAGCTGGTCAAATTAATGTTGACCTTCTCATTGATGACTTTTATCTTTTATGGAAAACAAAGATTTTGTTCACACATACCCCTACATATGAAAAATTCACAAAGTTGGATATCACATTTAGGAAGATGAAGACCTTGAGTTATCCTCCATATGCGTTTTGGAAATATCTTATCCAACTGTTGACATAATAGCTTGTCCAAGAATATGAAGAGAATTAAGAATTAGTTTCTCCAGATGTCCTATTTCTAGAATTTTGAGGATCTTGTTGTATCTAAGTTTTTCTGAAAAATAGGATCGAATAACCAATTTCAGTTTCAAACTATCCTGTATAAAAGTAAATGAAAACACAATGTAAAAGGGGACTTTTGGTCGGAGCTTAAGGTTTCAATAAAAATCTCTGCAAGGTTTTGAAGATTCAAACTTTTTGTGTTTCAGATCATGTGATTTATCTTGTCTTGTGTTATGTCTATACTCTAAGTGTCTTCTTAAATGTATCCACTGCTATGAATGTGCTGATTTAGTACAACTTCTACCATCATAACATTGAAAAGGTATCATTAAAGGCTTCATATTTCTTCAAACTTACTGTGAGTATAAAAGGAGACCCATGCTTATATTTCATTATTCCTTTTTGAATTTTAGAAGTATTCTTTTAAAAAATTCAAACTTTATTATGGTTTTAAAGATACATAACTCCACATCATTCTCTCTTGCTGAAAGCTAAGTAATATTTGTCAGAAGATACATTACTTTGGCTTTGAATTATTTTCTTCATAATTCTTCTATCATATGCTAAAAATTTAATTATCTGGAACATAGAATGATTTGCCTTTTGAACCTAAATCTTTGAATATTTAGAGGACTAAAGATTCTGGTCTAAAATATCAACAAATTACTCTGTTTAATACAAATATTTTAAGAAAAAAAAACAATAAAAACTTATGGATGCCTTGGCATAGTTTCCTAGACAGAAACCTCTCAAGGGTTACAACATTCTTTTGGCGCCATTGTCGGGGACTCAAATTAAAGAAACTTGTTTTTACATGGGAAGACGACATTAAAACCTACTCCTTGTTGGTGAAAAAAATATTGGAAGGATAAAATGTTTCACCGAGTGACTCATTTCCAATCCTGGAATTAGGAAAGAGAAACACCCAAGCTCATCCAAATCTAAGATAACTACGCCAGTAGCAAACCTCGAAAGGCTACTCTCAAGTAAAAATCCTAAAAGTACTCCCTTCACCCCTCCTACCATAACCTCTTCTAAGCCTTCATATTCAACTCTTCCTAAATCGAAAGGAAAATCTCTTGTTGATTCAAAGGATTCCATAATAAAAACACCTGTAAACCTTTTATTCCTTTAGAACCACCCCAACTTCCTTCTCCCAAAAAATCTCTTCCAAATTCCCCAAAACCATCTTTGACAGTTTCTACAACAGACTCCATTAATTTTTTCCCTAAATTTTTTATCAAGCTTTCTCTTAAACACTCCATTGCAGTCTCTCACATTCATTCCTTTAAATATTCTCCAAAAATTTCCCCAAAGGAATCTTTGGAATATCTTCCGGTTTGGTCTACAACCCCAAAATTTTCATTTTTAGATCCAAAAAAGAAATTTTTAGAAACCTTATAAACTTCCTCTTCAGAAATTCCTCTTGAAGAAGAAGAAGAACTTATAAATACTTATATCAATCCCCTTTCTCTTGAGAATCCTCAATTGATTCTCCAATGCCTAATTATGGCAGGGAAACAAAATCCACCTCCTCCTCCTCCTCCACCAAGAGTTTTCAATAAAGATACTGCTAGATACACTCCTTTACACCTTCCTCATAATCTTCATGGCTTTCCTGATAACTATCTAAAAATATTGCCTAGATTTAATGGGGAGGGTGAGACTACAACTCTGGAACATTTGGTAGCATTTGATTGTTTCATTGACAATCAAGTCCTAGATTATGAAGATGTATATATGATAATTTTTGTACATACATTTGAGGGTGAGGTGAGAACATGGTTTAAGGGTTTTCCCTCTAATTCCATTAATTCTTGGGATGACCTATAAACCATTTTTCTTAGGCAATTGGGTGGAAAGAAAGATCACTTATATTTCTTGACTGTGTTTGGAAATCTCAAAAAAAAGAAAAATGAATATATCTCATATTTTATCAAGAGATTTAATAAAATTTATAATAAAATTCCCGCAGATGTCAAACCATCACAACCAGCTGCAAAGGTTACCTTTGTAGGATCTTTTAACCTAGACTTTTCCCTATTTCTTAGAGAAAGAAGATCTACTACTTTAACTAGCATGCAAGATGATGCAATAGAAATTGAATCCAACATGATTGCATCAAGCAAAGCTAGAATTAGAAATGAGAGAGAGAGAGAGAGAGGAAAACCAAAAGAACAAATTGCTACCTCTAGTACTAATAAAATTCAGGAAAACAAAATTGAAGAGATGTCAAGAATTATCAAATATTGATCAAATAAACTAGCTAGGACAAAAACAAAGAGAAGGAAGCATGATAATATAAATAAAAATCAATTTAGAAGGCCTTTTAATCCTCCACAAGTTTTGTAGAGAGAAAGGAGAAAATAATATCAACCCATTCAAGATCCTATAAAAAATGAAAATTTGATTGATATCTTTGAAGAAGATCAAAATGATGATATAGATGAGGAACTTAATATGATGGAAGCTAATCTTTCTCAAGTATATGTAACTTAGGATGATTATGGAAAATATGCAAGATTAAATTCATATTTCAATGAAGATGATAATAATAATAATCACCCTGATTCATCATTGCCTCAATATAGAGCCTTCTATGATGCATTACAAGCCGAATTGCATAGAAAATATGACCTTAGACCAAGAACCAGTGTACATACACAAACAAATAATCAAGGTTAAACAGAAAAACACAAAACAAAGACAAAGGAAAATAAGTCATAGCTCCTAAAAAAAATATGATCCATATATTGTAAAGAAAATAGATACAAAACCAAAAGAAATTGAAAAAATAACCAATTATTTCAATCTGGAACACAAACTTAATAAAATCATAATTCGTATCCCTTTGTTAGAAATTGCAAAATATCCAATTTATAGAAAACAAGTGATGAAAATGATTGAATGTTCTATTGTAGCAACCCAACCAGATACATTAAAATTGCAAGATGAAAGGCCTATTGTCATGTTTGGTCCTCACATTGAGAAAAGAGCAGAATCAATAGCCCCATTCTATATCTCTTTAACAATCTATGAACACCTTTTAAACAATTGCATTCTAGACTCGAGAGGTTCTTGTTGAGGAAAATATATGAATTGATCTTACTCAAACATTTTCAGACTTTATTTGGCTAAAGAAAAGTAGACGAGAATACCACCCTATGTTTATTTCCAACAAAAATAACATCCTAACTAACAAGTATTAATTACGAGTGATTAGTCTAGTCTTTTATCAACAAAAAGCTTGTTGGAAATTCACTTTTTATGTAATTTTCTGAATATAACAATTGCTGAAATAAATGTAAGAATAGAAGTAAAGACACCAAGATGATAATCAAGATAGATGAGACATAAATAAATCCTTTATTTCATTCCAAATCACCAAAGAGTCATTTTCTTTACAAAATCTCATACAGAAATCTTGGACCAAAGTCAAAATTAGACATCCTCGATGGAACATACAAAATGACCTCTGACAGAAAACCAAAAATGAACTCTAAAAGCTGGATCAACTTGCTACAGATTGCTTCCCACTCGACTCTTCACAATAGCCTTTATCAATCATGAAAATTAATTCACAAACAAACAAGTCTACACAGAATATCAAAGATAGATCAACACCTCTAAAAAACAAGTGTCTGAATGATTTTATTTAGCCTTGAATATTGTTGTCTACAATAAGACCCTGCTATCAAAAAAGAGAATTAGGCTTTGATGAATATATGAATGAATGAAAACTAAACTATCTCAACACAAACTCAAAGAGAAAACCTTAGCATGCTTTTGCTTCCATCCTCCACTTGTTCCTCCCTTTCCTTTTGCTTTTAACAAATTAAAATTGATTGAATAAGTTGAACCAATTCATTAGTTAAGTTAATTAAAAGACTCAACTAACTTTAGTTAGGGGGAAGAGTAATAATTATAATAAGGGTCACAAATAAATAATAACTAGTAGGTGGGATCCCTTGTGACTCCCTTTAGGTCATAACAATCATAACAATCATAACATAACCATTAGTTAACAAAAACATACCTCCTTGTGCCTCCCATCAACATATTTACTTTTGGAAATTTAAACTTATGAAATTTGAAATTATTTCAAAAATAATACTCATATATCCAAAATAAACATGCTACCCAAAGATCCCTAAAGTCAACTGTCATAAAACAATAGATATAATAAAAACTCAAAAACCATATTTCCCAATCTGTGATGCAACCCTTCCTTGATTGCTGCTGTCACCTCTTGATTTTCCCAAGTTTTCCTTTGTCTATGAAGAGCCCTTAGGCCTAATCTTGCTGATCACGTGGGAACAATCGTCCCTCAAATGCATTCGGGAAGACACTGATTTGTCAGAGTCATTGGAGGGTGAGGAAGGGACAACAATTACTTTTCGTTTATCAAGTGCATGGTGAGATTTAGTCTTCAATCGCTTGCTAGCATGGGAGGATTTCACTAGCAAGTGGTTAGGGGTAGCTTGGGCAATGGGATTAACTGATGGAGGAGGAGGCAAAGACAAGTTGGGCCAGCCATAATGTTGGGAGACTATCGAGTGGAAAATCTCCTGCCATCCATCATTTTCAGGGACCTCGGGTTGCAATGAAACATGAGGAGGTATAGGGATATCGGGTGCTTGCGAGGCTTGGAAAGGAGGCCTTTCAGGACTAGGTTGGACTATTCCCTGCCTAATCCAATTGAAGAATCTGACATGAAACAATTGGCCAAGCTCTTGTGAATCAATGTAAAAATGTATGGAGAACCTAGGCCATCTTGGGCCTCAGTTCCAATTACCTCTACCTTTGTTTCCTCGGCCATGGCTTCCTCAACTGAAAAAAGTCATCCTGCATGCGTGATCGATTAGAAAATAGTCTTTTAAATATCCATACATGAAAAATCTTAAAAAATATGAAATAGATTTGGCTCAGAATGTATCAGACTCATGCAATCCAATCCATACAATTTTTTTTACTGTTAATCAACGAGCAGGGGGGTGAAACAGGGTTTTGGGATATGCGAGGGGTTTGTATTGAGAAAAAATATGATATAATGAAAGGGGAGAAGCATGGCCACTGCTCAATGACAACAACAATCAACTGTAAAGCAAACCAATAAAACCTCACTGCAATCCACACAAGATACTGCCACTTTCATCCAATTTAACACATAAATTCTCTTGACTGTAATCAATATCAGAACATAGAGTGAAAAAATAATATGGGAGGTGACGGGGTTTGTAATTAGCGGAAAGTGAAATAATGGAAGGAAAGAAGGATGATTACTGCTCATGGAATTAATAAAGTGATCCATAAAACATTTTGTGAAAGGAGATGCATCAACCATCAATCACTTTACTAAATAATAATTTATGTGTATTTAACAAGTTCACTATTCAAAATCAAATGTCCCACACAGTGCCATTACAAAACAACATGCATCCTTGCAAGAGGTTATGTTCCCTTCATTCACACACTCTGCATTTCATAATCAATTTATGAACAATACCCATTTCCAATCTGTAATTATCAAAATCAACCACTGGCCATGCATTTCTTCAATCCACAACTATACTCAAAAGTCATGTTCTCAAAATAATAATGAAGTCACTATTACTGCAATAGAGCCCATCAAAATGCAATGATATTCGTTAACATATATATGTAGTAACCAAAATAATCAAGACCAAATTGCCACACCTGAAATGACAATTAATCATACAACCAATAGCCACCATTTAGACATAAGCTATGCACAGGGTAATTTTCCCAAGCAATGTAATTTTGCTACTACAAAAGAAAAACAATTCAATGTGATTTAAAAGTTGGACCACCTATGCAACACGATTGTTATCAACAACATGCTTTCTTTAACCAGTGGTCGATTGCAATAGATAACATGCTTAAAACTCTGCGGGTATCCCTGCGTATGAAAAAAGATCTATCCATACCACACACAGTGCGTAGCTAACAACACTCCATGGTTTAATATTTCCACTTAGCACAAGAAACACACAATCACAGTAATAACTAAACATATTGGATGAGCAATTGATTTAATATAAGATTGCTTCAATTTATTCACACCGTGATTGACTATGTTGTGAACACTCAGGTCCATACAACCAACAAGCACAAGGATGCAATGGATATACTTTCTATATTTACCCAGTCCAATAATCATTTTGCAAAATACCATACACACAACGCAACATGCGTCAACAACGCCAAGCATTTGTAACCAATGCCAGCTATCATCTGAAAATTATTAGTGAAAATACTAGTGACTGTATATCAACCAAACAATTCACCATTGTTGTAGAAAATCAATCAACTGAACAAGCTGTGGTAGCTATGCATACCCACGCATCCAATCGAATCGGGGAAGAGGCCCTTTCCAGTAACAATACTGAGCGATTAACATAAGGAGGGTGGATGTATCTTTTGAAAGTGCAATTAGCAACGAAGGGTTTATCCTCATCATCACAGATGTAGTAACTAAATTCTAAAATAATAGGACTGCCATACAACCAACTGGACGAATTCGTAATCAAAAGTAATTAACCATACATTCGATCCATGATAACCCATTGAAAATTGAGAGGCATGCCAATCTCCTTTACAAAATTCAAGACTAGAGGGTTAACTATGTAGCCAACACTAGGGAACAAAGCCAACTCCTTGTAATGGTGGAACTTTTGAGGCCAAGGGTGTGCACACAAAGAGATACATGATTCATTTTTGGTTAGGTAACAATCCATGGCAGGGGGCCAAAAAAGGGTGAGGATCTTATTCGGTCGAGAAATTTATTTAATTCACATAGGGTATAACCCTCATGTTCTTCTTCCAAACTACCATAGTATAGAGGTGAAGACAAGGCCTTGTTAATAACAAAACACTCACTTCGTGATCTTTAGCGGTGGAAATAACCAATGCCGAAGTGAAACACAACATCGTGACGCAAAAAACCTTTGACCATTAAACCTAAGAAAGCCATATACTAGATTTAGTGACAGTGCGTGAAGATATCTATCCACCCAATACTTAAACAAAACCCTCCAACTAAACCAATAGTGGTAATAGAGAGCTATCACCAGGAAGACCAATAACCTCTATGAACTAAAAAATATTACAGGAAGAACCATCCACTCTTCATTCAAAAACCACAATTTCACACAGTTGCAATTCTCAGGAAAAACGAAAACCCATAGACATGAGAAAATAATCATTTCATAACCAGAGGGAAGTCACAAATGGCCAAAAAAAAGGACATACCTATTAATCGAATTCCTTAAAATGAGAGTTGGCAGAGCAGTTCCTCCCTGCTAAAATTTCAGAGCATAACACAATAGCAAGGTCAAACAATAACCTGACTAGGGTGGCGGCCAATGAGAAGAGTAAAGGTGACATGCAGTAAATGCACATTTCCTCCACCCACATCTCATTAACTCAACAATACATGCCAACAAATTCTCCATTAACACGACTAATCAACCATGTATCGAAACCATCACCACATTAAAATCTAGTAGCATGATCACCATATCCCATTTCACATCATATAACTCAAACAAAACCATCTAACCATCAACGTTCATCACCTTATAAAATGAGCCACCAATGTTCAATCTATCCAAACATACCATATGTATATCGACCACATAATTCCATTAACTATTGCGTAACCATTAGCATTGTCACCTTGCCAAATGCGCCACCAACATTTCAACCATATGCATATTAAACATGTAATTCAATCAAAATTTCATAACCATTTACTTGCTAGCTAGGGTTTAGCAATAATCATCAAGTCTTTTCATGCATGTAGTATAGTTAGGATAGCTTTAAAATCTTCCCCTAGCATTTTTTTCTCATTTCCTTCAATTTATTCACATCTGGTATTGCATAACTAGTTCCCTTTTCTTTGCATTTGTTATAGTATTTTTCCTTTCATATAATGTCACTAACATTTGTGTTATGTAGGTGCAATAAGAACAAACAGTAATGACATTAATGAATAGCATAGGTTGTAGTAACATAAGGAAGCAACCCTTCATAAGATCAATTCATAACCAATACCAACAAGATCTTCATCAACCATGTGAGCCGTGTCGCACATCATCTCAACATAAAAATTGAACATATATGATCTCCAATAGTTCAAGGGGGTCCCACCTACTAGTATTATTTAGTTTTTATAATAATAATCTTTAGCAATACTTTGCAGGCGAAACTTCGTTTACAATTTTTAATCATCAACAAACTGGAAACTCCATAGGAAAATTTGTTTCCAACAAATTTAGAACTCAAAACTCATGGTTTCACAGACAAAGAACAATAATTTTAGAAGATGTAACCAAAATAATTATGCAACAGGGGGAAGTGAGCGAATTTAATGGAAAAATGACCGGGAATTTGGGAATGAGTTATGAAAAATGTTAATTATGAGGGGGTTTACTCTTGTATGCACAATTATTCATTGAGAATCGACTCTTATCTCAAGGAGAAAAATTGATGGTTCTTCTCTTTTATTTTTCAATGGATGAAGAAATGGAAAGAAGAAGCGGGAAATAACCAATTTCTTTACAAGATTGCAGTGGAAATATATAACAATTTCAAGGGTCCTTCAATGGAGACATCATAACAACTGTGTAAGCTTGATTTTTATAGGAGTGTCACTGTGGCAGAATTGATCCAACATTCTATCTTGACCAAACACTAAAATATGATAAAGACAAAAATCGCAACAGGAGTAGTAATGCAGGAATTAAAACAACAACAGTAAAAGACTCAATTTGAAAAACAACAAGGAAGGAAAACTTTAACTTAGAAGGCAAAAATCAAGGTACTGTAAGCGTAGAAAAGAAGCACAAAAATTAAAATCAAATCTAGGCTACTAATATACATCAAAACCAGACAACATTAGAACTTTTCATGTTGGTTCCTCGCAATATTTCAAGCGAGGGTTGTCAGTGTTGTAGGGAAACAATTGCTCCTGTAAATATTTTGACATATACAAATTAATATCCAACACAAATACAATTTGGAAAGGACCGAGCACCTAGAAATATGATGTAATCATCCTTCCCTTGACACACACAATTAGCTCATCAAGATAGAGATGGAGACTGACCAATTCATCGAGAATCATGTGCATAGTTTTTTTAAAAGTAATACCTATATCAAGTAAGCTAAAAATCCGACATTTGTAAGGCATGGTATTGCAATTAGTAATGAAAGTGGTTTTGTGAACATTTGCCCCTTTTACTTTGATTTTATTGTAACTAAACAAACTGTCAAGTAAAGGTCTTAACTGTGACTCTACAACCTATTGCAAAAACATTTCAATACTGGGAGGGGAAAAGGGATTTCTCATAATTGCTTGCCTGAAAGTTTGAAGACTAATGCAAGTTCTGATATTACCAGTGGTCCCCGAGGCTGATTTCCAAATTGAGACCCATTCAGGGTGGGCTGAAAAAAACATTCCAGTCCGTAAGAAATATCTCAAATCCCTTCGAAAGGGTGTTTCCGGTGCAGAGTTAACAAATTCTTTTTTTTGCATAGCTAGTTCCATGATATGCCGAATAAGACCAGGATCAAAACCACAAAGATCCTCATCAGACCAAGCAAAAACCTTTTGAGATTCACTAAGTAGTATCGTGGATCTCCTCTCTTCTTTACCAGAACATTGGACCTTTATTTTAACATTGGTTGAAGGTTCAAATGTCCTAATGTTCAGGAGGATGGTTTCAATCACCTTCTTCCGTAACTCCTCTTATTTTTGTTTTTCTTTATTGCCTACGACACTCAAAGAAAATGAACTCTCAAGAGGAGTCAAGCCCTCAGGAATCTTATTATTTTCTACAGATATAATATCCTCGGGCTCAAGAGGTTCATTTTGAATGACAACACAAATGATCTCATCATTAGATATGGCCTTTCAGAATTCTTCATTTTCAGAAATGTATGGATGATGCAGATATTGGAAAGAAAAATTAGGCCAACGAGGTAAGAGTTGTTGAGTAGGAGAGGCTGCAAAGACAACTAACCGATCAACTATTTAATTCAACTCCTTCTTAACATGAGTGATGTTGAAATATAGAAGGTTCAAGACAAGTGCCCAAACAATTTGGGAGTATTGTTCCATCATCTTGTCACTAGGAGAGAATGTCTTACATATCAGGTTCACAACAAACTCAAAATTTCCAAAAACTGAAAGGTGACCACAACCAAGATTAAGGGAATTCTCAATGCTAACAACAAAGCTTCAAATTCAGTGACATTGTTTGAACCAAAAAACTCCAACCTGTATGAAAAATTATGAATTTTTCCTACAGGGGAAACCAAGATAATACCAACCCCATTACCTTCGTTAGAGTGTGAACCATCAAAGTGCATATGCCATAATTCATCATCTGAATCAATTCCTTCTAGAGGAATATTATCTTCTTTAGCAAAGATGGAATACACTCCTACATCTTCTTCGATATAATTTACGCTATATTGTTGAACACTCTCGATGTAGGGTGAAATTCTTCCTTCTCTAAGGACTATAAGATTCTTACCATTCTGAGGAATGGATAAATGTGTCCCATCAACTGAGAGGTATCCACCTGTTAGGGATTGCCAATCTCACCCCAAGGTAATTGAATAATTTCTCATAGGCATATCAATCACCTGAATGCTGAGGGTTTTCCTTATCTCAAGATGAGCGCATAAAACCAAGGTTACATCTTTAATCTCACCTATGGTTTTTTGGTTTTTTGTTGTAGACTATTATAGGAGAGCATGCTTCTAGCATTTTTCGTTTGTACATGACAAGCCTAGATCTTCCATAATAATATTTTACATGACACTTGGGCCTGAACCACCATCAATGAGGCAACAATGGGAAATCTTATCCATGGTATTTACAGAAATATAAAAAGGGGTTTTTTTTACAGGGTATCTGAAGTTATGTACACCTACTTTATTTACAGAATAATCCTCTTCATCTAACTCTTCAGAAAGATTGGATACAACTTAAGATTTTCCTTCCATGAATTGTTTCAGATGCATCTATTGTTCAAGGACGGAAACCATGTCTAGGAGGGTTGCATCTGCTTTGATGTTGTTCAATTGATTCAAGATATTGTATTTAGAAGAGGGAGGAGGGGGAGTGACTCTTTGATTCTCAGGAATTTCAGGAACCTGTGACATGGTGGCGGTTGAGGATGAGCTCGAGCTAGAAGAACTATGAGGAGGATCAAATTTACCCTTGGGAGCATAGGTTTTGTTCCTAGTGTTAATAACCATGACATCCTCTGGCTCTGCAAAGTCTAGGACAACGATAGAAACTTTTGTTCTTTTACCAAATATCTTATCTCTGGAACTCTTCTTTACCTCACATGTGGTTTCTTCTTGGTGCTCCTCGCAAAAGTTACACCAACTCCGAGGCAGGATAACCTTAGGCTAAAAATTGTTTTCAACCAGATTTCTAAAAGGGGATGCAGAAGAGGATGAAGCTCCAAGGGTGAGAGGGGAGACAGTGCCCTTCTGCTCAAATGCTATCATATGATTTTTCAAATATTGTACTAGCTGTAAGAGAGCGGACATATCTGTTTGTCTAACTAATTCTCCATGGGGTAGACCAGTTCGTTCAAGGAGAAAGTGTGCAGGGAAGAACCGAGATTATCAATGGATTTTTCCTCAAGCCTATGATGGTAGGGAGAAGGAAATGCATTGTAATAATGCATTAAAGCGGATTGGTTCTGCAGATGGATAAGTTCGGGGTTTTGATTGTACAACTTGGTGAAATGCAAGTTGAAAGACTTGATGGTCTCACCATCTTTATAAGTGATGTTATTATATTCCCTTAAATTCTTTGTAGGGATTTTGGATTTCCAATAAGTGGATCAGAACCAATAGATTAACTCCTCCCAAGACAGTATCTTAGGAGGAAGGTCAAAGAAATCAGCCTTCCCTTCCCTTCCAAGGAATTGACAAACAAGCACATGCAAGTGTCATTGTCATTGACCCCAATGTTATGACAAGCATTAGAAAATGCCACTAGGTGTTTGTTAGTACTGACATTGTTATTTCTTGAAAACGTAGGCATGTGATATTAAAACTTTGGAAGTGGACGAGTAGCAGGTGCTAAGTTAAGAGGAGAGGACACATGCCATGGCATGGTTGTGGCATCTTCTTCGAACTGAAAAAGTCCATACTTTTTGATGAATTTGGTGGGATTTGTGGTAGATTGGACAGGGATATGGTGGCTATATAAGCTACCGATCACTGATGATGATGAATATTGGGAAGATGGCGCACTCCCAGTGCCACCAGAGCCACCACTAGATGCCATCTTGTGGATGATAGATGAGGGAAAGAAAGACGATCTGGATGAATCAGATAGAGTCCTCCTTACAACACTTTGTTGGACAGATAACACTAAATTTCTTCTTCCTATTTCAGCAATAGGATTGATTTCAGGTGACAAGCCCCTTCTTCTTCTAGAAGCATGAGAATCTAAGGACATGAAAGAAGGTCCAAAAATGAAGAAACAAAAGGCTAATGCTGATTTCTAGGATGTCTACGTCTAACCTCCAATTGTTCTTGAGCACTAATATCTCGTTCAATCGTTGCCCAAGAATGGTTAAGTTTGGCATGGGTATTGGCAGTGTCTAGAATGGTGTTAAACAGGTTCAAAGAAATGTTGGTCTGGTCTTGAATACCAAGCTCAATATTGGGCTGCTTTGCAACAGGAACAATCATTAATAGAAAAATAATCAAAGAATCATTTTTAGAAAAGAAAGATGTATCGATGAAAAATCGAATATAAATTTTTTAACCAGACAGATATCGAAGATCTCCCCAGTATGGTCACCAAATAAATGTTGAGGAAAATATATGAATTGATCTTACTCAAGAATTTTCAGACTTTACTTGGCTAAAGAAAAGTAGACGGGAATATCACCCTTTGTTTATAGCCAACAAAAATAACATCCTAACTCACAAGTATTAATTATGAGTTCTTAGGCTAGTCTTTTATCAACAAAAAGTTCACTTTTTATGTAATTTTCTGAATATAACAGTTTCTGAAATAAATGTAAGAATATAAGTAAAGACACCAAGATGATAATCAAGATAGATGAGACATAAATAAATACTTTATTTCATTCCAAATCACCAAAGAGTCATTTTCTTTACACAATCTCATACAGAAGTATTGGACCAAATTCAAACTTAGACATCCCCGATGGAACATACAAAAGGACCTCTGATAGAAAACCAAAACTGAACTCTAAAAGTTGGATCAACTTGCCACAGATTTCTTCCCACTTGAATCTGCACAATAGCTTTTATCAGTCATGAAAATTAATTCACAAACAAACAAGTCTCCACAGACTATCAAAGATAGATCAACACCTCTGAAAAAAAAGTGTCTGAATGATTTGATTCAGCCTTGAATATTGTTGTCTACAATAAGACACTGCTATCACAAAAGAGAATTAGGCTTTGATGAATGTATGAATGAATGAAAAATGAACTATCTCGACACAAACTCAAAGAGCAAACCTTAGCATGCTTCTTCTTCTATCCTCCTCTTGTTCCTCCCTTTCCTTTTTCTTTTAACAAATTAAAATTGGTTGAAAAGGTTGAACCAATTCATTGGTTAAGTTAATTAAAAGACTCAACTAAATTTAGTTAGGGGGAAGAGTAATAGTTATAATAAGGGTCATAAATAAATAATGACTAGTAGGTGGGACACCTTGTGACTCCCTTTAGTTCATAACAATCATAACATAACCATTAGTTAAGCAAAACATACCTCCTTGTGCCTCCCATCAACATATTTACTTTTGGCAATTTAAACTTATGAAATTTGAAATTATTTCAAAAATAATACTCATATATCCAAAATAAACATGATGTCCAAATATCCCTGAAGTCAATTGTCATAAAACAATAGATATAATAAAAAATCAAAAACCATATTTTCCAGTTTGTGATGCAACCCTTTTCCTGTGTTTTCCTTTGGCTCTACAGATCCCTTAGGCATAATCTTGCTGATCACATGGGAACAATCATCCCTCAAATGCATCTGGGAAGACACGGATTTGTCAGAGTCATTGGAGGGTGAGGAAGGGTCGGTAGTGTCTTTTCGTTTATCAAGTGCATGGTGGGCTTCAGTCTTCAATATCTTGCTAGCATGGGAGGATTGCATTGGCGATTGGTTAGGGGCAGCTTGGGCAATGAGGTTAACTGACAGAGGAGGAGGCAAAGACAAGTTGGTCCAGCCACGATGTTGGGAGATTGTCGGGTGGAAAATCTCTTGCCATCCATGATTTTCAGGGACCTCGGGTTGTAATGAAACATGAGGAGGTATAGGGATACCGGGTGCTTTTGGGGATTGGAAAGGAGGCCTTTTAGGCCTAGGTTGGATTATTCCCTGCCCAATCCAATTGAAAAATCCGGCATGAAACAATTGGCCAAGCTCTTCTGAATCAATGTCAAAATGTATGGGGAACCTAGGCCTTCTTGGGCACCTCTACCTCTGTTTCCTCGTCCATGTCTTCCTCGACTGATAAAAATCATCCTGCATGCATGATCGATTAGAAAATAGTCTTTTAAATAACCATACATGACAACTCTTAAACAATATGAAATAGATTTGGCTCAGAATGTATCAGACTCATGCAATCCAATCCATACAAATTGTTTTACTATTAAGCAACGAGTAGGGGGGTGAAACAAGGTTCTGGGATATGTGAGGGGTTTGTATTGAGAGAAAATATGATATAATGAAAGGGGAGAAGCATGGTCACTGCTCAATCACAAAAAATATCAACTGTAAATCAAACCAATAAAACCTCACTGCAATCCACACAAGACACTGCCACTTTCATCCAATTTAACACATAAATTCTCTTGACTGTAATCAATCTCAGAACAGGGAGTGAAAAAGAAATGTGGGAGGTGACAGGGTTTGTAATTAGAGGAAAGTGAAATAATGGAAGGGAAGAAGGACTATTATTGTTCATGGAATTAATAAAGTGATCCATAAAACATTTTGTGAAAGGAGATGCATCAACCATCAATCACTTTACTAAATAATAATTTATGTGTATTTAACAAGTTCACTGTTCAAAATCAAATGTCCCACACAGTGCCATCACAAAACAAAGAGCATCCTATACAATTTGCAAGAGGTTCTGGTCCATTCATTCACACACTTTGCATTTCATAATCAATTTACGAACAATACCCATTTCCAATCTGTAATTATCAAAATCAACCACTGCCCATGCATTTCTTCAATCCACAACTATATTCAAAAGTCATGTTCTCAAAATAATAATGAAGTCACTATTACTTCAATAGAGCCCATCAAAATGCAATGATATTCGTTAACATATATATGTAGTAACCAAAATAATCAAGACCATATTGCCACACCTGAAATGACAATTAATCATACGACCACCAACCACCATTTAGACACAAGCTATGCACAAGGTAATTTTCCCATGCAATGTAATTATTCCATTGTAAAAGAAAAACAATTGAATGTGATTCAAAAGTTAGACCACCTATCCAACATGACTGTCATCAACAACATGCTTGCTTTAACCAGTGGTTGATTGAAATAGATAACATGCTTAAAAATCTATGGGTATCCTTCAGTATGAAAAACACACTATCCATACCACAAACAGTGCACAACTAACAAAACTCCACGATGCAATACTTCCACTTGGCACAACAAACACACAGCCACGGTAATAACTGAACATATTTGTTGAGCCATCGATTTAATATAATATTTCTTCGATTTAGTCACACCGTTATCGACTATGCTATGCACACTCGGGTCCATACAACCAACAAGCACAAGGATGTAGTGGATATACTTTCTATAATTACCCAGTCCAATAATCATTTTTCAAAATACCATACACACAACGCGACATGCATGAGCAACACCAAGCATTTGTAACTAATTCCAGCTATCATCTGAAAATTATTAGTGCAAATACTAGTGACTGTATATCGACCAAACAATTCGCCACTGTTGTAGAAAATCAATCAACCAAACAAGATGTGGTAGCTATGCATACCCACGCATTCAATCGAATCGGGGCAGAGGTCCTTTCTAGTAACAATATTGAGCGACTAACATAAGGAGGGTGGCCATATCTTTTGAAAGTGCAATTAGTAACGAAGGGTTTATCCTTATCATCACAGATGCAATAACTAAATTCTAAAACAACAGGACTGCCATACGACCAACTGGGTGAATTCGTATTCACAAGTAATCGACCATACATTCGAACCATGATAACCCGTAGCAACTTGACAGGCACAACAATCTCCTTTCAAAATTCGAGACTTGAGGGTTAAGGGTCTAATTTGTAGCTAACACCAGGGACCAGATCCAACTCCTCGTAATGGTGGAACTTTTGAGACCAAGGGTGTGCATAGAGAGAGAGCCATGATTCATTTGTGGACAAGTAACAATCCATGGCAGGGGGGCAAAAAGGGGTGAGGCTCTCATTCAACTGAGAAATTTATTTAATGCATGCAGGGTATAACCCTCGTGTTCTTCGTCCAAACTACCATAGTACCAAGGTGAAGACATGGCCAAGTTAAGAACATAACACTCACTTCGTGACCCTTAGTGGTGGAAACAACCAATGTCGAAGTGAAAGAAAACATAGTGACACATAAAACCTTTGACCATTAAAACCAAGAAATCCAAAGACTAGATTTAGTGATAGTGCATGAAGATATCTATGCACCCAAGACTTAAACAAAACCCTCCAACTAAACCAATAGTGGTAACAAAGAGTTATCACCAGGAAGACCAATAACCTCTACAAACTCAAAAATATTATAGGAAGAACCATCCACTCTTCATTCAAGAACCAAAATTTCACACAGTTGCAATGCTTAGGAAAAACACAAACCCATACACTTGAGCCAATAATCATTTCATAACCAGAGGGAAGTCACAAATGGCCAAAAAAAAGGACATACCTGTTAATCAAATTCCTTAAAATGAGAGTTGGTCGAGCGGTTCCTCCTTGCTAAAATTTCAGAGCATGACACAACAACAAGATCAAACAATAGTCTGACTAGGGTGGAGGCCAATGGGAAGAGTAAATATGACATGAAGTAAATTCATGTCGCCTCCACCCACTTCTCATTAACTCAATAGTACATGCCAACAAATTCTCCATTAACATGACTAATCAACCATGTATCGAAACCATCACCACATTAAAATCTAGTAGCGCGATCACCATATCCCATTTCACATCATATAACTCAAACAAAATCGCCTAAACATCAACGTTCACCACCTTCTCAAATGAGCCACCGACGTTCAATCTATCCAAACATACCATATGTATATCGGCCACATAATTCCATTAACTATTGCGTAACCATTAGCATTGTCACCTTGACAAATGCGCCACCAACATTTCAACCATATGCATATTAAACATGTAATTCAATCAAAATTTCATAACCATTTACTTGCTAGCTAGGGTTTAGAAATAATCATCAAGTCTTTTCATGCATGTAGTATAGTTAGGATAGCTTTAAAATCTTCCCCTAGCAATTGTTTCTCATTTCCTTCAATTTATTCGCATGTGGTATTGCAGAACTAGTTCTCTTTTCTTTGCATTTGTTATAGTATTTTTCCTTTCATATAATTTCACTAACATGTTGGTTATGTAGGTGTGATAAGAACATACAATAATGACATTAATGAATAACATAGGTTGTAGTAACATAATGAAGCAACCCTTCATAAGCTCAATTCATAACCAATACCAACAACATCTTCATCAACCATGTGAGTCGTGTCGCACATCATCTCAACATAAAAGATGAACAAATCTACTCTCCAATAGTTCAAGGGGGTCCCACCAACTAGTATTATTTAGTTTTTATAATAATAAGCTTTAGAAATAATTTGTAGGCGAAACTTCGTTGACAATTTTTAATCGTCAACAATTCTCACAATTTAATGCCAAAAATAGTAATGGAGAAGTTAGGATTACAAATCACAAGACCATATCACGACTTGCATTCCTTTTATGCAAGAAAGGTTAGATGCCTAGGAATTATTAAAGATCTGGTAGTTCACTTGGCCCAAATACCTGTAAAAACCATTTTGATGGATATATTTTGGCAGATGCGCCTGCCAATTATGGGATGCTTTTATCTAGATCTTGGGAAAGTAAACTAGGTGGATCGTTGCAAATGGACATGACTTATGCCACCATCCTTGTCTTTGGTGGAGAGACCTAGAGAATTTATAGGGAAACCAAACTTGCTTACACTGTTATTGATCCTAAACAACCTAACAATTATCATGTTTACTCAAACGAACAAGATTTGGGTTGTTTCACTCTATCTATAAATGATGAACTAGAAAATTGTACATAAATTGTAAATAACTCTGTAAATGAAAATAAGCCTGAAGAGGGAATGTGGAAAATGTACTTCAATGGAGCCTCCTCATGGGAAGGTGATGGATTAGGTATTCTATTAATTTCACCTTCTTGCAAAATTTTCTCTTTTTCTTTTAGATTACAATTTCAAACTGATTCAACTAATAATGTTTGTGACTATGAAGCCTTAGTGATAGGTTTATAATTTTTCAAGAAAATGAAAATTGCAAATATTATTGTTTATGGGGATGCATAACTAATTGTCAAACAAATAAGGAAAATTTACCAAGCTAAACATCCTAGGATGAGATCCTATAGAAATTATGCTTTGGATTTAATTGGGAATTTCTTTCTGACTTTTAATATTCATGCAATTTCCAGACAAGAAAATAAACAAGTTGATTATTTAGTTGTAGAAGCAAGTACTTTTCAGCCTCCTGAAGTGCCAAATCTTAGATATGAAATTTAAATTAAATGCATCCCTTCAATACCCGACAATGTTAAATAATGACAAGTGTTTGAAGACGACCAACATTTTTTTTTTTTTTGAGATGGTTGATGAATTCTCATCAACTCATATCGATTAGGAAGATGTCCAAAACAATGAACAAATTAATCAAAGTAGTCATCCATACCCTAAATTACAACATATGATTGTTAATCACAAAATGATGGTCTTGAGAAATAATCAGATTCCAAAGGGATTGGTGCCTCTAGAGAAGTTGTTTGACAAAGATGATATTGTTGTAAAGTCAACTATTCATTCTCAAAAGGAAGAAGTATAAGATCACAATATTGGGACTGAGCAAGAACACATATATATCAAACTTTCCAAGTTTCTACCTACTGATCAGAAGGTCAAGTATATTGATTTATTCAAATAATTTACTGAGGTATTTGATTGGTCTTATGAAGATCTGAAGACATATGATACCAACATTATTCAACACATAATTCCATTGAAGGTAGGAACTAAACCATTCATAAAAATATTAAGACACTTAAATCCTATTTTATTCCCAGTCATTGAAAAGGAACTTAAAAAGTTATTAGATGCCAAGATTATACTTCCTTTGATATATTCTTCTTGGGTTCCAAACTTAGTACCTATTAGAAAAAATAATGGTGAAATTAGACTCTCTCTTGATTTTAGAAATCTCAATAAATATTCCTTAAAAGATAATTATCCTTTGCCTAAAATGGATCATGTTTTGCAAAAAGTAGTTGATTCTAATAAAATTGCAATGGTTGATGGTTTTTCAAGTTATAATCAGATCGTTGTGCATGAGAAAGACATAGAACTGACTACTTTTACTACTCCTTGGGGTACATTCATGTATGACAAAATTCCCTTTGGGATAATGAATGCTGGCGAAACATTTTAGAGGGAAATGGACATAACATTTGTGGGAGAAAAAGACAATTTTTTTGTGATTTATTTAGATGATCTCACTGTTTTTTCAAAATATGATGAAGATCATTTGAAACACCTTAGAAAGACTTTTATTAAGTGCAAAAAATATGGTTTGTCTTTAAATCCTAAAAAAATTCATTTTGCTATGTAGGAAGGGAAACTGCTGGTCATATTGTTTCAATGGATGGAATTAAAATTGATCCTCAACACATTGAAGAGGTGAACATCATTAGTCTACCAAGGAATACAAAAGAGATACAATCCTTCCTAGGAAAAATAATTTTCTTAATAAGATTTATACCAAATTTTGTTGAGGTAGTAAAGGATTTGATTGATATGCTCAAGAAAGATAGCGAGATTAAGTGGTCTCCAGAAGCTAGATATTCATTTGATCAAATTAAGAAAGCTATGGGAGAAGCACCAGTGTTGGAAAGCCCAGATTTTTCTAAGGAATTTCTTATTTTTTATTTTGTATCTGACAATAATATTGCTGCTATCCTCTTACAAAGGAATGAAGAAAAACAAGAACAACCAATTGCATTTTTTCATAAAAGATTGAGAGATTCAGAGTTGAAATACAACATAATGGAAAAACAAGCTTATGCATTGGTGAAGGATTTGGAATATTTTAGGGTCTATGTTATCCACTCTAATATTACTATATATGTTCCTAACAACACAATGAAAACCATTCTAAATTAACCCGACACAAATGGAAATAGAGGAAAATGGATATCCAAGATCCAAGAATATGATTTGGAAATAAAACCAACAAAGTTAATCAAAGGTCAAGGTTTGGAAAAACTGTTACCTGAATCAAATTGTAGAGTTCTTGGAGTAAATAAGATCACATATATAACATAGCATCCCCAAGCTAAATATGAATATACAGATTTGCAACAACCTTTGGTAAATATTCATGATAAGTTTTCTTCCTCTTCATGGTATAAAAACATTGTCTTTTACCTACAAAATTTACAATGCCCACCTGATCTCAGTCAAGCAAAGGTTAGATCCCTTAAGCTTCAATAAATTAAGTATTGTATCATGAATGAAAATCTTTATTGGAAAGATCCTTTGTGAATTTTTCTTAATTGTATTTTTGAGGATGAAGCTACAAGCATCATAGATGAATTTCATAAAGGCATTTGTGGAGGACACCATGCTTGGAGATCAACTGCATACAAAATTTTGAGAGCTAGCTATTATTGGCCAAAGCTATTTTCTTAGGTAAACACAAATGTTAGAGCTTGTAGGGAATACCAAATTTTTGTAGAAAAACATAAACTCCCATCATTGCTACGTGTTCCCATATAAGTTGAAGCTCCTTTCCAACAATGGGGAGGTGAAATTCATCCTCCTTCTAGTTCCCAACATAAATGGATTTTGACAACAACTAATTACTTTTCAAAATGGGTAGAAGCAATTCCCACCAGATTTGTTGTTGATGCAGTTGTGATCAAATTCCTAGAAGAATTTTTTTCGCTAGGTTTGGATGTCCTAGGAAAATCATAACTGATAATTCTCATGCATTTAAATACCTACTCGTGATACATTTCTATAACATCCTTATCTATTGAGCCCACTTTTATTGACATGTTCTTTGAGGACACTCATGTGCAAGTGATCCAGTTATGGTATATTATGATTTCGTTTCGATTATGGGTTATATATGATAATGATGATGTGTTGTGACTTATTGTTACTTTGATGTATATATATTGGCAGATGTTACTGATGAGTTTTCTTGAGTGTGCAAGACACATGACAAGTTATGGATGATGATGGCATCGATGGACTTCCTTGGAATTCAGATTGAGTCAGGGAGTGGATTATATTTGTTTGAGTATTTCATTTTACACACATGTGACATATGATTGATTATAGTATGATTTATGTATATGGATAATTGACACTTCTTTTTTCAGTGGATGCAGGCTTGATGATGCTTGCTAATCCAACTCACATAAGGATTAAAGGGGTCATGCACATAGCCAGACATTGAGGGAGAGGTGTCGCATCATCCTTATCAGAACCGACTAGAACTCCCATCGTGGTATGAGCTGTAGGTTAATGATTACCTAGTTCGAGAGGTCCACGATTTCGTGAGGGCGGACTGAGATAGTTTCTCACAAATATTTCTAAGGGATGCACAATAAGCTGGAATCCTTATTACTTAGAATCCCTTAGTATCTCACAAGGTTGATCAAATAGAGTGTTGAATCCAAGGGCCAGAAAAACTTCCAAAACTAGTCAAAGGCGAGTGGCACCCTTGGATCACAAAGGTGTGTCTTGAAGGGCACGTCGTGTAATTAAAAACTTGAGTCAATAAATCTAGGTGGCCTAGAAAACATTGAAAATATTAGACCTTGTTAGAATAAAACAATTAATTAAACAATAAAATATTAATTATAAATCCTAACAAAAGTCTAAGAATAAGTCTAAGAGTAAGCCTAAGTCTAAATTTAAATAAAGAACTAAATGAATTATGGCATAAGTTAAAAGATTTGAGAATAATCAAAATCTAGGAAAAAAGTGGAATAAAATTTGAAAGGTTGGATAAAATGCAATTGTGAGTTCAAACCTTCATTCGTATGATATTTTAAAGTAATGATTCAAATGCCGATCAGAAAATTTAGAAGTTCCTTGATTACGGTTTCTTGTTATATCTCTGGAAACTAAAACTTGGTATGGTCACTGTCAAGTTGATAACTTTTGAAAAATTAAAAAATAGTTGGTCATTGTAATATGGTTATTGAAATCTATTACAATTTTGAATTGAAAATTGTTGATCGTGGTTAAGTTAAATTACAATTCAAATTTACTTTCTTGAGATCTCCGTCGATTATAGGTTAGCTCCTGAAATGAGAATTTTGTATGTTATAATAAATTATTGCAATGTGAGAATTTATAAATGCGTAGAGTGGATGTAGAGTTTTGTTTTCTGGAGAATTTAGAACTTTTATGGGCAAAGTAATATTTAATTTCCATCTGGAATTTAGGAATTGTGAGTCATTGTGAATTTTATTCGATCCTAAGACAAATCCTATGCAATATGTTAGAGCCGCCTTTGTTTTTTCTAGCCCGTCTCGAATTTCATGTCTTAATGCTCGAAATCGAAAGATGGTTTTCGTATCTGTGGTTTCAAAATCTCTGAAGTCTTATCACGCGAGTGGCGATAGTTATTGTACTCTCAAGGCGAGTTCTACTTTTTGTCAAATTTTCCCCCCTTTGTTCTACCTCGGGATTTCGTATGTTGGATGCTATAGATCATGTAATTCACAAGTCCCGAGCAATGAAATGGTGAAATCGTTTTAAAATTTTACCCAGGGCAGTAACGAGAGTAAAATTTTCCTAAATCACGATTAAACATCATCGGGTTTTCACGTCTCAGCGTTCACTAAATACAAAAGTTTTATTGTCGTAACCCCGATAGCTAAAACCACGAATTTCTTGTTTTAGTAACCTGTGTCAAGGTTAAAGGTAAAAGCTTAGTCATGGTTAAGTTATGTCGGAAATTCGCAACTCGGCGTGTTCTCTTTTAAAAAGCTACATTGTCTAAGCCCTGAGTCGCGAAGTTGCGATAAATATATGAACATAATTAATTAAACACGTAATCCAATTTTATCCTCCCTTTTAATTAAAACATATCATCGTGATCTCGTGGTTTCGCGACTCGGCATGCAAACTTCCCAGAAGTTATACCTTCGAAGCTCCGAGTCGTGATTTGGCGATATAAATAATTACGTAATTAATTAAGCGCCTAATCACAATTACGTTTTTATTAACCAAAGTCAATCATCGCAATTTCAGGTGTTATAGGTTCAAAGGGTTAAAGAAAAAATTCTCGATACAACGAGTACCGAAAGATTAATTAACTTTGGTAAAACCGGATTAATTAAGATAAATCAGTATCTCCCGTGTTTTGATGCTTGCACATTTTACGAGGTAGTATTAATTCTTCCTTACACCAACTGACATTTCGAACCGCCAAAATTTATGGCATTAATTAGAAATAAGGCGAATCGACAAATAAAGATTGGGTTTTTATTGCTAAATTTATTTTTAAACGTGATTTGACTGATCTGTTCTTAAAAAGTACCGAGTTTTCGAATATATAGAGCTTCTATTCTTTATAACAAATTCATTTCTATATTACGCAGAGAACACTTTCTCAGCGAGCTAACTTCTGTATGTGTACATATTTTTATCGCAGAAGAGCTAAAGCAGGATCTCCCGTCATGGCCCCACGAAAAGCATCTAAAGCCAGCGTTGAGGTTTCAGGACAAGGTTCAGACAACGTCGTTGATACTTGACCTCTAAGTGTGGACTCTGTCCCGAACTGTTCATTCATTTCTGATGTTCTGTAGGCCGAATTAGTGGATTATTCTGATGATTCCAGTGACAATGAAAAATATGACATAACCACCAAATATAAGATCGTCATTCAATTGGGAATGCATAAAGTAGCGGCCAGGCCATGACTTCTCCCCTACTATGATATGGTCCAATGGGAATTAGACCATGTGGACATACCAACCATAACCATCATCAATGAGCAGAAGGTCACCATCGAGACTTTCAAACCTGAACATCTGCAAGCTATGTACAAGTTTCCCATAGCGTCCGACCTTACATATGATCTTGAATTCTTGGAAAAGTTCAAATAGAAGGAATGTGTGCAATATGACAAGACTATGTCTAGCTTGATAAGAGATTGGGTTTCGCACCCTGCGAAGTTTAGGGAAGACAATAATGGTATATATTCAATAGCTTCCTTGGAACCACAGTTCAAGTATGTAGCTATGATGACATGCAGATTATATGGGAGAGAGGACACCTCACATTTCTTTCTTCAATGGGTTCCTTTAATACATCAAGTCACCAAAGGTTGTTCCTTTGACTGGGCAAAAATGATGTCTGATAGCTTGACCAATCGGGTTACAGAGTATCGAGCGTAGAAAGAGAGCGGAAAGATTTCTTCATTTTTTATGTCTGCATACATTATGGACGACGTGTTCTTTCTAACGCCATTTACCTTGATGAGATGGAGTTGGACTCCAGCAGAGGCCGAGCCCATCCACGTCTATCATTCGAAATTGTGGGAAAACAAAGCGACAGATTTCGTATATGAAATCTTCAACTAGGTGATGGTACCTCTGCATGTCACTATTTTTGGCCACCTGCTACCCAGGATCTTGGACAATATAGTGATGAATTTGAGCAGCATAGTTGACTGGTATGTAGAAGCCAAATTCTCATATCTCAGAGTTTTCGGGGCTTATGTTCCCCTGCATGCATTGCCATTATTTATCCCTGACAAGCTATCTTGTCGCGAAGTTGCTAGACAAACAATAATCGGTGGCATAAGCAAGGAGCTTAAGGGATACTCAAAGAAGGTATGGCCACATTTTTCTGTTCATTTAAATTCATATTCTTTGTTAGATTTCGGGCATGCTAAAGCTGAGGCAGCAGCCCCGGAAGACCTAAAATTGGTCCTTATTGAATTCAAGAAGCACGATCTGCAAAGGGTCGTGAGTAATCATTTGGCCAGTTGTGGACTTAAGAGATTTGAACACAAAAATTTGCCCTCAGATGACATTTTCCGAGGCATAATATCTTATGCCAAGATTTTAGCTCGGATACAAACCTTGGCACCTGAAGAGAGGGCCGATGTTCTGAAGTTCCAATAACATCGACACAGTTGTCTTCCCGTAGTCTTACGAGGTAAGAATCCGAGTACAGTGGAGGTGAAACAAAAAGATGACGAAGGCTCCAAATATGCGACACCCAGTCAAGAAAAACACCAGGACAGGGAAGAGCAAACTAAGAGTCTGAAAGCAGAGATAAAGACTCCCGACCCACCGAGAAAGAAGACTCTGGTTACTACCCCGGGGCAATCAAACAAGCAAATCGGAGACCCCATCACATCCATTACTCCCTTGCAGTCAACTTAGGGAAATATTGATGCAGGGTGGATTTTAAATGAAGAATTGAGGCCTATAAAGGTGGAAGAGCTCCCTCCAAATGAGTTCTTCTTTGATAAGAAAAGAAAGGTTGTGGTAAAGAGAGAATTCTATCAGCAGGGGGAATCGACAGCCAAGAATACAAAGTATTGACTGATGGGAAAGACAAGAGGAATGAACAATTCACGATGGAAATAGCTGGGACATTAGGGGCATATGCCACAACGAATCAATTTTCAGTCGGGGTTTTGAAAAACCAGCTGAAATGAAAAAATCGCCTCATCAAAACCCTAGAAGCCAGACTAGCCACTGCATAGGAGGCTGCCAAGGACTAGGCGAGTGTAGGGATAGAACAAACAAGGTTGGCCGATAAAAGTGAGATAGAGTTTCTCAAGACTAAGCTCGAACAAGCAGAGCTGGTGGTTTGGAATGGTCAGATACAAGTGGGCCAACAAAAAGACTTGATCGAACAGCTACAGGCCAATGTGGAAATCGTCGAAAGTAAAGTTATAAATATCGGGATGTTCCAGTCCCAGGCGATGGAGATTCAGAGTAGAGTTTCTGCGGCCCAGTGCAATTTACTCGCCAAGGTAGAGGCGATTCGGGACAACTGCTTGCTTGTTAATCAAGCTTTGGAAAATTTATCTGTTAGAGAAAGAGAAGCTGGAGCAACACAGGTCGCCTTTCAACAACCTGTGATAGCCACAAACAATAGGGAATCGGGAAGTACTCCCAGGTTTACCATTTCGGAGCAGACCAGAGGAAATATTCTATTAAAAGAATGGGAACACAACATCTCGGAAGGTAAGCTGCAAGCCAAGAGGGTAAAAAAATCCTTAGAAGAGGCTTTTAGTTCTATAGATGGTAATCTGCTAGGCATTGATAGTGGAGGTAATGCTGAGGCATTGATTCAAATGAATATGGCAAAAATATCACTTGATTTAAATGAAAAAGAGGAAAGAGATTCGGCCGAGATCTCACAAGTGACTATGGTAGACATAGTCCAAATAGATAAATGTATGATTAAACCAAGTGTGCAATTGTGCACTATCGACATCATAGACAGACAGATGGAAGATAGGTTGCCACAATTAGCTCAAGGTTGTTACGCTTTTGAAGCCAATTGTCAAGAAGAACCGTCAAGGCTGATATCTCGGTTGGTGGAAAGTTGTGTCACTTGGACCGAGCATGCGCAAGGACAAGCTTCTGGCACCAAATAAAGACACAGAGAAAGAAATGGAACGATTGCTCTCCTCCTTATCATAACTGAAAATTTTGCAATGATTGAGATTCCATCTTATTGTAAAACTGTATAAATATACCATAGAAAGAAAGAAAAAGGGCTGGACCTTTTTGTATCGATTGTAATAGAGGTTTTACATTTTGAGAGTTAATATAAAGCAAATCCGAAGATTCTCAATTACGTCATGACTATGTTATGATTTTGTTTTCTTGTATCTCATATTTTGTTTCATTTCATATTCGTATCTGATGAATGCTTCGCTATAATTTAGTGCAACCTCTACTATAGTGAATGAAATTTGGTTTTCTATATTGTTTACTATTTTTCCTCTGTACCAGCTATCAACAGGTATAAGACCAATCAACACTTTCATAATTCTATATATATTTTATGCTTCATCGGGTTATTTCTTTACATTTTTCTTCTTCTGTTTATACGTGATATTCTCCCTTGATAGGAGCCTTACTCGATAGATAGCTAAATGTTTTCTCCCACCTCATACCTTTTATTAAAATATAACCTAGTTATAGGAAAGAGCCTTTGATTTGCACCCCTTTTTCATTCCTGAAACCGTAAACTCTCTTTTATACGACCGAATTGAGACAACACTTAAATTCCCCCTGAGGTTTTCTTACTTTATTGTTCCTCCATGAATGTCCCTGTACCAACAAAGCCCAATATCGAACCTGGCTTATCAAATCAAACACACATTGCCTTAAACCTTTTCGATACTATTCTTAAAACAACCACTACCTGGGTTGAACTCGAACGTTCATGGGCAGCGATTGAACAGGATATAAACATCCAGGAATAGTTGGAAGATAGACAACACCAACACATAAATCATCCCTAGTTTCCCTTGCCGAAGGTTGACGTTTCTTCTTTCTCTACGCTTTACTCACTTTCAGATTCCTAGACATTGTACTTCTAAGCCTTAAGTGCAGACTCTGGAACAACATCTTTTTTGGCGCCGTTGCCGGGGACCAATGTTACGAAATATTTTTCCCTGGGAAAACGACATTTTTTTTTTTGTTGAAAGTGTTACCCTTTGATAGTGAACAAAGAGTACACACCTTTTTAAGGCTTTCCAATCTTTCACTTGGTGACTCCACAAATAATAAACTGGCATCTGGTCGAAGGAATACTAGACAAAACCCGAATGGTAAGAATATTACACCCGTTACTGATCCCAAGAAGATTCTAAAGGCAAGAGGCTCTCTTAAGCCAACCGCTGCAATCTATAAGCTTAAACACCCACAACTGAAGACTAAGAGTTCTTTTGAACCTTCAACTTCACGCAGTCCTCTCTTTGATACTAAATATCTAACGTCAAACTGCTCTGAAGTTAGGAGTGAGATTCATCCGACAATCCCCTTAGTACACAAAGGAAAGGTCCCTTTTGAAAGTTCGTCGGCAGTTGACATACCATCTTTTCTTCAGTTAAATTTCCCGGCCTCACCTAATTCTGAAGAGTGTGTTACACATTTGGTTTCCACACCCGTTGGTTCTCCTGATTTTGTCTCTTGCAAATCTGAGGAATCAAGTCCTCACGTTCCTTAACATTCATCGTCGAATTTTCCTCTTCACGAAGAAAATAAAGATTCACTTTTAATTTTCCGAAACCCCCTTTACGACTTTACACTAATAACGATGGCAGCTGTCGGAGGGGGAGGTGGAGGGGTTGTCGGAGGAGGTGGTGGAGGTGCTCCTGGGGGAGGAGCTGGAGGTCAAGGGCCTGCCCCTCCTCCCAGAGTGTTTGCTAAAGTAGCAGCAAGATACGCTCCTTTGGTTTTACCCGTCCCTTTACATGACCTTCCCGAAAATTATATAAAAAATTTGCCAAAATTCACTGGGGAAGGAGATCTGACCGCAGTCGAACACATTAATTTCTTTGATCAATTCACAGACATCCTAGGTATCGAACATGAGGACGTGTATTCGAGGCTTCTTGTCCAAACCTTCGAAGGCCAGGTCCGAACTTGGTTTCGGAGTCTACCTGCAACATCTATCTTGTCTTATGACGCCTTGGAAGATGCTTTCCTTAGACAATGGGGTGAAATAAAGGACCACCTATATTATTTAACTGAATTTGGGTCTTTAAGAAAATAGAATTCAAAAACAGTTATGGAGTTTATTCAAAGATTCAACAAGTTGTATAACAAAATCCCAGCCGAGGTTAAACCGTCCCAACCCGCGGCCAAAGTAACTTTCGCAGGGGCTTTCGAACCAGATTTTGCACTCCTTTTGCGAGAAAGAAGGGGAGCCACTCTAAACCAAATGTAGGATGACGCTGTAGAAATTGAGTCAAATATGATAGCTTCTGGTAAGCTTAAAGCTAAAATAGAAACGGGAAACCGAGAAACTAAACACTTTAGAGAACAATCAGGGTCATCAGGGTCTAATAGATCCACATATGACAAAGTAGATGATATGGCCAGAGTAATTAAAGAACTGTCAAATAAAATTTCTAGGATGGAGTTAGAACAGGCCAAAACTGATTCTTCCGCCAAAAAGGACTTCAGGAGGAACCCAAACCCCCCAAATCAACAGAGACAGATAAAAAACGAAGATAAAAAAATACAAACTCCCTTAAAGAATGAAAATTTTATAGGAGTGAATGATTTACAAGATTTCAGAGATTTGGAGGATGATGTCATGAATTTAGGTGATGACTATACACAACCTTTTTTGACTAAGGAGGATTATGAAAAATCTCTAAACACTCAACAATCATCTATCGAAAGTGAAGAAAGAGATTATACTGACCTTTGCAGTTAGCAAGGAGAAACCGATATGATAATGGCTAAAGTCCAACCCAGGTACAACTTAAGATCTAAGAGCAAGCCCGATTCAGAAAATCAACCTAAGAAAATTCTCCCAAGAGGGAAAACTTATGAGCCTGCTCAGGAAGAAACAACGCTATCCAACAACAAAACCGAAGCAGCTAACAAAAACACCCCTCTAACCAAGACCAAGAGTAATAAGTCTGTCCAAACCAATACGTTGGAGAATAAGTGTTACGAAGTCACATATAAAGAAGTAGACAAGGTTGGAGGAGCTTTCAGTTTCGAGAATGAAATAAATAAAATTAAGATACCAATTCCTCTAGTAGAGCTAGTAAAAAACCCATCCTATCGAAAGCAGATTACCAAAGTGATAGGCGTTTCAGAACCAGAAAGCCAATCTGACGTTTTAAACCTTGAAGATGATAAACCCAACATCACCTTTGGTCCACATTTTGAAGGATCCAAAGACTCTGTTGCTCCCTTTTATATCACTTTGAATGTTTACGATCAATTGCTACATAATTGCATGCTAGACTCCAGAGCCTCACATAACGTAATGCCTAAAATTATTATGGACAGATTGGGCCTCCAGATCACCAGACCTTACGAAGATCTTTACTCATTTGATTCAAGAAAGGTTAAATGCATGGGAATGATAAAGGATTTAGTAGTCACCCTGGCATAGGTCCCGGTTAAGAGTGTCTTGATGGATGTGGTTGTTACTGATATTCCCCCCAAGTATGGCTTACTGTTGTCTAGGTCATGGGGAGCCAAGCTGGGGGGTTCTCTTCAATTGGATATGATATACGCCACAATTCATGTGTTTGGTGTCCAATTTACTAGGCTGTACATAGAGACGAGGCTAGCGTATACAGTAAGTGACCCTAAGAATCCTAACAATTTCCCTATTTATATTGCAGATCAAGATTTAGGAAATTGTATCTTATCTTTTGATGATGGTTTAGATGGTTGCACAAACGAAATTGATATAGAGCATGAGGAGTCAGGTAACATGACCGGACATATTTGTACCACTAGTACCTGGAAAATGTTTTTTGATGGTGCCTCTTCATGCGAAGGGGCTGGTGCAGGAGTGCTTTTTGTGGCACCCGAAGGAAAGTTCGTTGTCCCTTTTTATTACAGACTGTAGTGGGATATAGACTATACTAACAATGTATGTGAGTACGAAGCTTTGTTTTTTGGATTAGAAGCTGCCAGGAGGCTGAAAATAAAAAATCTAGAGGTGTACGGAGATGCAGAGTTGATAGTCAGACAAGTAAATTAGAAATACTAGGCCAAGCATCCCTGGTTAAGATCATACAGAAACTGTGTTTGGGATCTAATGGAAAACTTTTTCTCATCTATAAATGTCCACTTTATCCCATGCACAGAAAACTTACAGGCTGGTGCATTAGCTAAAGCAACTTCAACCTTCACTCCTCCCACGACTTTCAAATTGAAGTATCACATAGAGATCAGACACAGACCATCTGTACCAGATAACATCCAGCACTGGTAGGTTTTTGAGGATGATGAGCAAATTAAGAAGTTTCTTGAAGCAATAGGTGATTTTTCCGAAACCCACGCAGATCAAGAAAACCATAATGACAATATATGGATCATGCAAGAAGGGGAAGACCCTCAAATCTTTCAAGACAAAATCGCAAATCATCGCATGTTGGTCCTTAAAAACAACCAGATTCCGAAAGGATTGATTCCTCTGGAAAGACTTTTTTATCAAAACGACATACCTGTAAAATCTGCCTTACAACCCCAACCAGATGAAGTGGAGGACTGTGATATAGGAACCAAAGAAGAATACAAGATGGTAAAAATATCGAAATTCCTCCCTCCCAAAATAAAAAGTAAGTATAAAGACCTACTCAGACAGTATAAGGATGTTTTCGCCTGGTCTTATGATGAGTTAAGGACATACGACACTTCCGTAATTGATCACAAGATACCTCTAAAGCCCGGGGTCAAACCATTTAGGCAGAAGCTTAGACAGATCAACCCCATTTTGTTACCTGTGATTGAAAAAGAAGTTAAGAAACTTTTAGACGCGAAAATAATAGTACCTCTGAGATATTCAGACTGGGTAGCAAACCTTGTTTCGGTCAGGAAAAAGAATGGGGAAATCAGACTGTGTGTGGATTTCAGAAATCTAAATAAGTCATCTCTTAAGGACAACTATCCACTACCCAAAATGGACCATGTGCTAGAAAAGGTAGTTGGATCCAACCGAATGTCTATGATTGACGGCTTCTCTAGTTATAATCAAATCGCCATGAATGAACAAGATAGAGAAAAAACCGCTTTCACTACACCATGGGGTACGTTCATGTATGATAAAATGTCTTTTGGTTTGATGAATGCAGGGACCACGTTCTAGCATGCTATGGACATCGCTTTCATCGTTAAAATGGATAAGTTCGTAATCATTTATCATGATGATTTGACGGTTTTCTCTAAAACCGACGAAGAACACTTGATACATCTTAAATAAACATTCGAAAAATGCCGCAGGTTTGGTCTATCTTTAAATCCAAAGAAATCACATTTTGCCATGTGGGAAGGTAAGATTTTGGGTCATATTGTATCTAGGGATGGAATCAGGATTGATCCTAAGAGGATTGAAGCGATATATACTATAAATATTCCCAGAAATGTAAAAGAGATTCAATCTTTCTTAGGAAGAATAATTTTTTTACGAAGATTTATCCCGAATTTCGCTGAGATTGTAAAACTGATCACAGGTATGTTGAAAAAGGACAGCGAAGTAAAATGGACAACAGAAGACAAAGCATCATTCATGCACATTAAGAAATTCATAAGCGAGGCACCTGTGTTAGCGAGCCCTGACTATCTAAAAGATTTTCGTATTTTCTCATTTGCCTCCGAACACACGATTGTCGTGGTGCTCCTACAAAAGAACGAAGAAGGTTTCGAACAATCGATCGCCTTTTTCAGCAAGAGCCTTAGAGACGCATAATTGAAGTATGATATAATAGAAAAACAAGCATACGCCATGGTAAAAGAATTAAAGGCATTCAGAACATATGTACTACACTCCAAGATAATTGCGTACGTACCTACTAGTTCTGTGAAAGATATTTTGGTACAACTAGACAACGATGGAAAAAGAGGGCGATGGCTTGCCAAAATCCAAGAATTTGATCTGGAAGTCAAACCGACCAAATTGATAAAAGGACAAGGCCTGGCCAAACTCTTAGTTGAGTCAAATTTCAGAGCCCTAGGTATCAATTGCCTGTAGGAAGGCGACGAAGACATGAACCTAAATGAGCTGAATGAGCAAACAGGCCCAAACAAGATCGAAGAGAAGTTCATATCATCAGGCTGGTACATAGACATAGTATCATACTTACTGACTCTAAAATGCCCAAATGAGCTATCACCATCAAAATCCAGGACTTTAAAACTTCATGCGGTTAAATATTGTATCGCCGAAAGTCAGCTATATTGGAAAGAACCACTCGGTTTCTTGTTAGTTTGTTTAGTCAAATCGGAAACTCAGCGGGTTATAGATGAATTCATGAGGGAGTTTGTGGGGGGCATCACACTTGGAGAGCTACAACTTACAAAATTCTGAGGGCTGGGTACTACTGGCCAAAACTTTTCTCGGACGTTAATGCCAAAGTTCGATCCTGCAACCCTTGTCAACTATTTGCAGGTAAACAGAAACTCTCGGCACTACTTTTAGTTCCAGTCAAAGCTGAAGCCCCATTTCAACAATGGGGTCTAGACGTCATAGGTGAGATTAATCCCCATTCCAGTGCTCAACACAAGTGGATCTTAACCACAACATATTACTTTACTAAATGGGTGGAATCCATTCCAACCAAAAGGGAAACAGACTCGGTGGTAATCGATTTCTTAGAAGACAACATTTTGTCTAGATTTGGTTGCCCCCAAAATATAGTTACATACAATGCCCAAGCCTTTAAATCTATGGCTATGATCATCTTCTGTCAAAATTATAACATCGTTCTTGGCCATTCCACAGTGTATTACCCCCAAGGAAATGGATTGGCCGAGTCATCTAACAAGATCCTGGTAAATATAATCAAGAAAGTATTGGATGAAAACAAAAGGTCTTGGCATGTGCACTTAAAATACGCATTGTGGGAAAATCGCATAAGCACAAAAATGTCTATCAACATTTCACCTTTTTAGATGGTATATGGGACAGATGTTGTGTTGCTTATAAACCTAGCACTTCCAGTGATGAAGTTATGGTAAGATCAAAATGAAGAACCCAATCATGTCACAAGGAGGATAAATCAACTGATTGAGGTTCAACAACATAGGGTCGAAGTAGATGAAAGGTTTCAGAAGTACCAAGATGACATGAAGGAATTATTCGACCGCAGACCAAAGGACAAAGATTTCCTCCCAGGTGATTTAGTATTAAGGTGGGATGCAAGAAGGGAAGAAGTAGCAAAACATGGTAAATTTGACCACCTCTGGTATGGGCCATTCAGAGTCTCAACTCTGGAAGGAAAAAATTATTTCCTACTGGAAAATATAGACAGTGAAATCCTCAACGCCCTTGTCAATGGGCGTTATCTGAAGCATTATATGACATAACAGTCGCTTAAAAAAAAAAAAAAAAAAAAGAAGAAATTTTGTATACTTATATATATATATTTCATTTACGCATTTATTTTGATTTTCTTTTTTCTTTCATGAACTTTCGACACCTTTCGGATAGCCCCTATAACTTTCATATTTGCCTCTTACAGGATTCCAGCTGCACACAAAATAGACAGGAGAAATAAACCGAAAGTTGGTGTCAAAAATAAATCAGCTTAAACAGGTGATACCCAAGATTTTTGATATTGTGCAAAGAAAATGAAACAAGGTAAAGATGAGATTTCCTAAAAGACATGTTCTAAAGGACTATTAAAGAAAACCAAGGTAACCTCATTCAGACAACAACATCGTTCAAACTAATAAATAACAGAGTTGTTTCCTTGTTTAATCGTTTATGAAAGAATAAAAAAAATTAAACGATTCACTCAAATTAAAGTAGTCAGTCAAAGTAAAGCGCCCCCGAAAAAGATTTACAAGAGTCAGTTTCAAATTTTGACTTCTGTTTTTCAGACCGTGAGTCACTACCTGTCACCCTTTTCTGTCTTCGAGTTTACCTTTTAAAAATTCAGCATCTTTCTGTTTCACATATGAAGGGATAAGAGATTTCGTTTCAACCTCATGAGCTTCAAAGCAGATTGTGGAAAGAAAGAGGGTCTTCACAACTCCTCGGTCCCTTGCTAAATGAAGGGACGCTTAAAGTGATCCTAACTTTCCTAGGTTTTTCAACAATTTCGGAGGATTGAGGCTTGCTCAAATAGAATGCCCTAAGAAAGTTATTTTCCCTTTTTTCCCTGAGAATGAAGGTGTTGTGAAGGTCAAGGGAAGATTAGTATTGAGTAATCAAAGTAAGTTGACAGACCTATAATGCAAAATATTACACAGATATCATCCCTGATACAAACTAATTGCCCCCATCTTCGCGCTCTAAAAAGAAAATTATAAGACAGGTGGTGAAAGTAAATTTAGAAATGATTGCCCCCATCTAGTCCAAGAGACGATGAAAGGAAATTCAGAAATGATTTCCCTCGTCTCAGCATTTAAATGCACAAATATATTCCGAAGTGGTGAAAGGAAATTCAGTAAAAGGGGCCATATAACTTCACTGGGGTACTGAATAGGCTCACTGGCAGTGAAGCAATATCTAAGATATCTGTAAGGTTGTTATACATGAATATCACTCTACTCTGGTAACCAATTTTTTAAAAAAACTTGATCTACATCCTAAGTTCAGACGGGGCTTCCTGATTAAAAACATATAATCTTCTTCTTTTGATGCAAGCTGATAGCCACAAGATCTATTGGGTCTCCTAGAACTATTTTGATTGTCTTAAGGTAGACTTGAATTTAGTAACGGGAAAGGGAAAGTCGTGAAAGGGACTACGACTAAGTTTAAAAAGAGTATCTGAGTTTGAAAATCTTTTCAAGGTAAAAAACAAAGTCTCTTTCCCCTTCGATACCCTGTTCTCAGGAACCTTTTCGCCTGATTGAAGCTATTGACTCCATTTACCCAATATCGGCACGTGGTCTACTGTTCTTCCTGTCTTACAAGAAAACAAGATCCCTAGTTGGAGCCTATGTTGGAGCCGCCTTTGTTTTTTCTAGCCCGTCTCGAATTTCATGTCTTAATGCTCGAAATCGAAATATGGTTTTCGTATYTGTGGTTTCAAAATCTCTGAAGTCTTATCACGCGAGCGGAAATAGTTATTGTACTCTTGAGGCGAGTTCTACTTTTCGTCAAAAATTTTCCCCCTTTGTTCTACCTCGGGATTTCGTATGTTGGATGCTATAGATCACATAGTTCACAAGTCCCGAGCAATGAAACAGCGAAATCGTTTTAAAATTTTACCTAGGGCAGTAATGAGAGTAAAATTTTCCTAAATCATGATTAAACATCATTGGGTTTTCGCGTCTCGGCGTTCACTAAATACAAAAGTTTTATTGTCGTAACCTCGATAGCCGAATCCACGAATTTCTTGTTTTAGTAACCCGTGTCAAGGTTAAAGGTAAAATCTTAGCCATGGTTAAGTCCTGTCGAAAATTCGCAACTCGGCGTGTTCTCTTTTAAAAAGCTACATTGTCTAAGCCTCGAGTCGCGAAGTCATGATAAAGATATGAACATAATTAATTAAACAAGTAATCCAATTTTATCCTCCCTTTTAATTAAAACATATCATCGCGATCTCGCAGTTTCACGACTCAGCATGAAAACTTCCTAGAAGTTATACCTTCAAGGCTCCAAGTTGCGATTTGGCAATATAAATAATTACGTAATTAATTAAGCACCTAATCACAATTACGTTTTTATTAACCAAAGTCAATCATCGCAATTTCGGGTGTTAGAGGTTCAAAGGGTTAAAGCAAAAATTCCCGATACAACGAGTACCAAAAGATTAATTAACTTTGGTAAAACCGGATTAATTAAGATAAATCAGTATCTCCCGTGTTTTGATGCTTGCACAGTTTATGAGGCAGTCTTAATTCTTCCTTACGCCAACTCACATTTCGAACCGCCAAAATTTATGGCATTAATTAGAAATAAGGCGAATCGACAAATAAAGATTGGGTTTTTATTGCTAAATTTATTTTTAAACGTGATTAGACTGATTTGTTCTTAAAAAGTATCGAGTTTTCGAATATATAGAGCTGTTATTCATTATAACAAATTCATTTCTATATTACGCAAAGCACACTTTCTCAGCGAGCTAACTTCTATATGTATACATATTTTTATCGTAGAAGAGCTAAAGCAGGATCTCCCGTCATGGCCCTGCGAAAAGCATCTAAAGCCAGCGTTGAGGTTTCAGGACAAGGTTTGGACAACATCGTTGATACTTCACCTCGAAGTGTCGACTCGGTCCTGAACTGGTCGTTCATTTCTAATGTTCTGTAGGCCGAATTAGTGGATTATTCTGATGATTCCAGCGACAATAAAAAAGATGACATAACCACCAAATATAAGATCTTCATTCAATCAGGAATGCATAAAGTAGCGGCCAGGCCATGACTGCTCCCCTACTATGATATGGTCCGATGGACATTAGACCATGTGGACATACCAACCAGAACCATCATCAATGAGTAGAAGGTCACCATCGAGACTTTTAGACCTGAACATCTGCAAGCTATGTACAAGTTTCCCACAGTGTCCGACCTTACATATGATGACTAATTCTTGGAAAAGTTCAAACAGAAGGAATGTGTGTAGTATGACAAGACTATGTCTAGCTTAATAAGAGATTGGGTTTCTCACCCTACGAAGTTCAGGGCAGACAGTAATGGTATATATTCAATAGCTTCCTTGGAACCACAGTTCAAGTATGTAGCTATGATGACATGCAGATTATATGGGAGAGAGGACACCTCACATTTCTTTCTTCAATGGGTGCCTTTAATACATCAAGTCGCCGAAGGCTGTTCCTTCGACTGGGCGAAAATGTTGTCTGATAGCTTGACCAGTCGGGTTACAGAGTATCGGGCGCAGAAAGAGAGCAGAAAGATTTCTTTATTTTTTATGTCTGCATACATTATGGACGTTGTGTGCTTTCTAACACCATTTCCCTTGATGAGCTAGAGTTGGACTCCAGCAAAGGCCGAGCCCATCCATGTCTATCATTCGAAATTGTGGGAAAACAAAGCGACATATTTTGTATATGAAATATTCAACTGTGTGATGGTACCTCTGCATGTCACTATTTTCGGCCACCCAGGATCTCAGACAGTATAGTGATGAATTTGAGCAGTATAGCTGACTGGTATGTAGAAGCTGAATTCTCATATCTCAGAGTTTTTGGGGCTTTTGTTCCCCCGCATGCATTGTGATTATTTATCCCTGACAAGCTGGCTTGTCACGAAGTTGCTAGACAAACAATAATTAGTGGCATAAGAAAGGAGCTTAAGGGATACTCAAAGAAGGTATGACCACATTTTCCTGTTAATTTAAATTCATATTCTTTGTTAGATTTCAGGCATGCTAAAGCTGAGGCAACAGCCCTGGAAGACCTAAAATTGGTCCTTATTGAATTCAAGAAGCATGATCTGCAAAGGGTCGTGAGTAATCATTTGGCCAATTGTGGACTCAAGAGATTTGAACACGAAAATTCGCCCTCAGATGACATTTTCCGAGGCGCAAGATCTTATGCCGAGATTTTAGCTTGGATAAAAACCTTGGCACCTGAAGAGAGGGTTGATGTTCTGAAGTTCCAAGAACATCGATGCAGTTGTCTTCCCGCAGTCTTACGGGGTGAGAATCCAAGTACAGCGGAGGTGAAACAAAAATATGCCGAAGGCTCCAAATATGCGACACCCAGTCAAGAAAAACACCAGGAAGGGGAAGAGAAAACTAAGAGTCTAAAAGCAGAGATAAAGACTCCCGACCCRCCGAGAAAGTAGACTCTGGTTACTACCCCGGGGCAATCAGCCAAGCAAATCGGAGACCCCATTGCATCCATTACTCCCTTGCAGTCAACTCAGGGAAATATTGACGCAGGGTGGATTTTAAATGAAGAATTGAGGCCTATAAGGGTGGAAGAGCTCCCTCCAAATGAGTTCTTCTTTGATAAGAAAAGAAAGGCTGTGGTAAAGAGAGAATTCTATCAGTGGGGGGAATTGACAGCCAAGAAATACAAAGTATTGACTGATGGGAAAGACAAGAGGAATGAACAATTCACGATGGAAATAGCTGGGACATTAGGGGCATATGCCACAACAAATCAATTTTCAGCCGGGGTTTTGAAAAACCATATGAAACGAAAAAATTGCCTCATCAAAACCCTAGAAGCCAGACTAGCCACTACAGAGGAGGTTGCCAAGGACCAGGTGAGTGTAGGGATAGAACAAGCAAGGTTGGCTGATAAAAGTGAGATAGAGCTGCTCAAGACTAAGCTCGAACAAGCAGAGCTAGTGGTTCAGAATGGTCAGATACAAGCGGGCCAGCAAAAAGACTTGATCGAACAGCTACAGGCCAGTGTGGAAATCGCCAAAAGTAAAGTTATAAATATCGAGATGTTCCAGTCCCAGGCGATGGATATTCGGAGCAGAGTTTATGTGGCCCAGCGAAATTTACTCGCCAAGGTAGAGGTGATTCAGAACAACTACTTGCTTGTTATTCAAGTTTTGGAAAATTTATCTGTTAGAGAAAGAGAAGATGGAGCAGCACAGGTCGCCTTTCAAGAAGTTGTGATAGCCACAAACAACAGGGAATCGATAAGTACTCCCATATTTACCATTTCGGAGCAGACCAAGGGAAATATTCTATTAAAAGAATGGGAACACAACATCTCGGAAGGTAAGCTGCAAACCAAGAGGGTAACGAAATCCTTAGAAGAGGCTTTTAGTTCTATAGATGGTAATCTGCTAGGCATTGATAGCGGAGGTAATGCCGAGGCATTGATTCAAATGAATATGGCAAAAATCTCTCTTGATTTAAATGAAAAAGAGGAAAGAGATTCGGCCGAGATCTCACAAGTGACTATGGCAGACATAGTCCAAATAGATAAATGTATGATTAAACCAAGTGTGCAATTGTGCGCTATCGACATCATAGATAGACAGATAGAAGACAGGTTGCCACAATTAGCCCGAGATTGTTACTCCTTTGAAGCCAATTTTCAAGAAGAACCGTCAAGGCTGATATCTCGGTTGGTGGAAAGGTGTGTCACTTGTATTGAGCATGCGCGAGGACAAGCTTATGGCACCAAATAAAGACACAGAGAAAGAAATGGAACGATTTCTCTCCTCCTTATCATAACTGAAAATTTTGCAACGATTGAGATTCCATCTTATTGTAAAACTGTATAAATATACCATAGAAAGAAAGAAAAAGGGCTGGACCTTTTTGTGTCGATTGTAATAGAGGTTTTACATTTTGAGAGTTAATATAAAGCAAATCCGAAGATTCTCAATTTTGTCATGACTGTGTTATGAGTTTGTTTTCTTGTATCTCATATTTCGTTTCATTTCATATTCATATCTGATGAATGCTTCGCTATAATTTAGTGCAACCTCTACTATAGTGAATGAAATTTGGTTTTCTTAATTGTTTACTGTTTTTCCTCTGTACCAGCTATCAGCAGGTATAAGACCAGTCAACACTTTTAGAATTTTATATATATTCTATGCTTCATTGGGTTATTTCTTTACATTTTTCTTCTTCTATTTATACGTGAGATTCTCCCTTGATATGAGTCTTACTCGATAGACAACTAAATGTTTTCTCCCACCTCATACCTTTTATTAAAATATAACCCAGTTACGGGAAAGAGCCTTTGATTTGCACCCCTTTTTCATTCCTGAAACGTAAACTCTCTTTTATACGACCGAATTGAGACATCACTTAAATTCCCCCTGAGGTTTTCTTACTTTACTGTTCCTCCATGACTGTCCCTGTACCAACACAACCCAATATCGAACCCGTATTATCAAATCAAACACACATTTCCTTAAACCTTTTCGATACTATTCTTAAAACAACCACTACCCGGGTTGAACTCGAACGTTCATGGGAAGAGATTGAACATGATATAAACATCTAGGAACAGTTGGAAGCTAGACAACGCCAACACAGAAATCATCCCTAGTTTCCCTTGCCGAAGGTTGACGTTTCTTTTTTCTCTACCCTTTACTCACTTTCGGATGCCTAGACACTGTACTTCTAAGCCTTAAGTACAGACTCTGGAACAACACAATCATTGGAAAATTATTGTAATCTCGATTGAAGTTCGATGGGAATTTTTAAACCATTGTTTCTTTGCTAATCCGTATCTCGGATTCATAGAGTCTCTTTAAAATTTTAATTGTCTTTCAGTGATGCAAAAATTGATGGGATCACAACCATTTTTATTATAGGTTTGGTCTTTAAAGTATGAACGATTCACTACCAAGTTAAATTCAATTCGAATTTAGACTCGTTATGGTATTGTAAAACTAATTTCAAAACCCAATTTGATTTATGGATGGTCCTTGTGTAAATAATTTGCAATTTCTAATTTAGAAATTCGTTGGTCACTGATAAAAATGTTTTGGATTTCGTAGGTTAGATTTTGATTGATTTCTGTAAATTAATTACATTTCTAGACTCATATTTTCTATTGTTCATTGTGAGATTAATTAACTCTGAGTGATTTACTAGTAATGAGTTTTAGAGGTGAGGCTCCTCTTTGAGAATCACCTCCCAAGTACTTAATTTACATGTTTTTTCCATGCTTCTTTTCATGCAATATTGGCATTTCTAATATCCTCCTCTCTCGGCATTCAATCCATCCAAATCTTAGCCCCCGAGATCCAGATCAGTGGTATCAGAGCAGGTATGCTCTCCATCGAGACAAGGGTTTGAAGCATGTTGCGGGTTCAAACATTTGCAGTAATCACGAACCTCCTTTTTGTACTATCAGAATCCATTTGTCAGACCATCCACTGTAAGCATCACAGTTGGTCCACATACACTACAGGGCTTTTTTTTTCCCTCAGATCTTCGTTCATCATTACAAGGAGAACCATATATGGATTCACTACATCCATACATGGATTCACTACATCCATACATGGATTCACTACATCTATACATGGATCCACTACATCCATTGGTCTGCAACATTTTCAACAAATTTGTAGGGTTTCCATGCTGCCCACGGAGATTCCACAACATATACAATAGTCCATGCTTCTCTACAAACCCTTGGCATCCTTTATGGCCCTCTACACCCATCCAACTTCAAAGAAGTGATGCGACCTCTACACAACATTTCAGAGGCTCTACCATAGCTCATTGGAAATATTTCTTCAATATCTCAAATGGGTATTTCGCAGAATCTCTTTTGGCTTGATGGTTTGAGAGATATCATTGATTGAATCTCAACATGTATTTGACTCAAGGAGGCCATGCATACCACCATCTTCAATGATACTTTTCTCCCTGGTCATGCAACTACAAAAGGAGTTCCACATATGGATGAAAATATCTTTTCAAGATATCAAATGGGTATTTCTCTGAATCATATTTTGCTTCCTGGTTTGAGAGATATCATTGATTGAATCTCAGTATGTATTTGACCCAAGGAGGCCGCGCATACCACCATATTCAACGGTATTTTTATCTCTTATCAAGAAACTAAAGAATGAGTTCCACATATGGCTGGAAATATATCTTCAATATCTCAAATGGGTATTTCAAAAAAATTCATTTCATTGTCTGGTTTATGAGATATCTTTGTTTGAAGCAACAAATGTCTCTAACCAGCATGGTTGCGCTCCCTTCGAATTCGGCCTAGTTTTTATCACTCCATGGGTCACCTCAAAACAAGTTCCATATACCGATGAAAATACCTCTTCAGTAGCTCAAATGGGTCTTCGATGGAATTTGATTTCATCACCTGTAGCAGAAGTTATGAATATATTTACAGAAGGATGTTCACAACCCCCAAAGTCACAATTTTTCCATATTATTTTTTAAATTTTGAGATTTTATTAAAATTTCTTTATTTTTATACCCATGTACAATGTCATTGTTAACTAGGTTATGGGTCAACCACAAACCCATGGTTATGGGTCAACCACACAAAAACCTTCTCTTCATTGGGTATTTTCACATTGTAATCATAATGATATGATAATGTGGTTTCTTTTTTTAGCATGGGTGAAATGATGGGGACCATCATTTTCTAAGGGGTGAGGAATGATCCGAATTTTAGGGGGTATATGGTCTAAATTCAGATGCAAAATTCATAAAACTATAAAGCTAATAGAATGTCCATGTGGATCAAGGAGATGCCCACCTTCTCATTAATTAATTGGGCTAACAGGTTGCCCATATGGGTCAAAGAGAGTCTCACCTCTCCATTATTGTATTGGTTTTTATTTTCCACTACTTAGTAAGCTGGGTAGTTAGATCTATTATTATAATAATATACACTCATTTAATGAGCTCTTCCTATTATTGTATCAGAATTTATTTTCCACTACTTAGTTAGTTGGGTAGTTAGATCTATTATACTAATAATAGAGACTCATTTAATGAGCTCTTTTTGGCTTTTTCCAATGGACCATTCTATAATGCTATATAAAGTCCTAGCAAGCCTTCTCATAATATCAAGTTACTCATTTTTCTTCTCTCATATTTTCTATTGTTCATTGTGAGATTAATTAGCTCTGAGTGATTTACTATTAATGAGTTTTAGAGGTGAGGCTCCTCTTTGAGCCTCACCTCCCAAGTACTTCATTTACATGTTTTTGTCCATGCTTCTTTTCATGCAATATTGACATTTATATGCTCCTCCTCTCTCGGCATTCAAGCCATCCAGATCTCAGCCCACGATATCTGGATCAGTTGGGCGGATAAATATCCTTGTTATTTTGATATGATTTGATTGATCTACTTGTTGTAATTGATTCCTTGTTGTGTAATGATGTAGATGTGAACAAAATGTGTAATTATTGATGTATGTTAATGATGTGTATCCTTGTTCTAATTGATGAAATATTTAAAAAAAAAAAATCCACTATTGTATTCACTTACATTGATGTGGTAATGGAGGGGAAATTACAATTTCTGCCAAAAATATAATATCATTCTTGGTCATTCAAATGCATATTACCTTAAAGGAAATGGATTAGTTGAATCATCAAATAAAAGTTTAATGAGGGTTATTAAGAAAATGTTAACAAAAAATAAGAAAGCTTGGCACTCTCATTTGAAATTTGCACTCTAGGACTACATAATCAACACTAAAAAATCCACAGGTATGTACCCTTTTCAATTGACTTATGGCACTAATGTTATTTTTCCGATTAACCTTGCTATTCCTGTGATAAAATCGATGCAAGATACTGAAGAAGAACTGTAACACACCCGACCCTTGAGTAACTTTCCTAGGGATGGGGCATCAAAATTTCACTCTCCTTAACATCTCAGATCCTTTGTCCGAGGTATTTATCCTCTTGTACTCACCCATAGAATTCTAATGAATTCTACTAGGCCTAAATACGAGCTTTGGATTGTAAGTTATGGCTTCTCAAAGTTCTTCGGGCGTTCATTGGTTGAGGGCCATGTGGCGCCCACGTGCATCCACCTCACACATGTTGTTTCTAAGTTCCTTCCCTATACAATCCCATGACTGGACTTAATATCTTTCTCATATATCAGCTATGGAGGAATTCAATGCTTCACACCTCTTTGTTATCTACGCATGAGACCACCCGAAGTTCCAAACTTTCGAAGTCCCGTAAGCTTGCTAGGTGGCTCCGACCTTTGGGACGTTCGGTCTCTCTACCATACTACACCCCAAGCCCTCAAGAGTCCTGAATTCCCAGACTCTCGGAGTCCTAGTCACTTCACCAGCCCTTTTGGCTAGGCAGGCACATACCACGAGCTGATACATGGAAGGGGTAGGGGTGACATGTGCCCTCATTGGGGGTAACATGTGTCATGCTCTAGTAGGTATTTAGGGTATGTGATACGCATGAATCTGGGTAACAAGTGGCACTGCAAATTGAGTTCCATGTGTCCCTAGGTGACGTCGTGATGCCACGTCACACTGGACTGACAACATTCTAACATCCATCAGATCTCATAGTCGAGATACGACTAGGTAGATCCATAGATCTATGGCTCTTGTTACTTCGTAACTTTTGTGTTCAAGGAGTTTGATGCTATAACATCTCCATTCTCCCGAAGTGGAACTTCGTTGAAGTACCATACGTGAAACCTTCCACTAGACGATCGATCGATCGATAAGGGGCTCCAACAAACTCCCTAGATCAACGACTCACAAACTTTCATGGCTTTGACATTCGAGTATTTTTTATAGTTATGAAGTTTGACATCCCAGGGCTTCAATCTCCTGAAGGTCTGAAGTCATCAAGAGTTATCTCCTTTCAGACTTAGCCCAGGGCTCCTAGACCCTGGTCATATGGACCCTCTGATGAATCTCGGTCTATAATCTCTAATCTTAGATGAGATTTGGTTAAGGCCATGGGTGAGAGACTAAGGTCTCTTAGGCTACTGGTTTGAAGGAAGCACCTTCCTAACTCACAAAACTTTAAGTTCTGAAATAGGGTGGGGTAATCTTGTGGAATTACTGAGATGGTAGCAGTGCCAAGAGGCTTGCTCCGACTTTGGAAATGTGAGGTAACTCCCTGGGGAAAACACCTTCGAGGGTTAAAATAGAGCATATGGAAAATCAAGCAGAAGCATAATTCCTCAAGGAGATAAATACATACACATCACTCGATCAATCAATATAGAGGCCGATCTTAAATGTATACATACATGCATTCAGTCATTATTCCATTTCAAAGAAAAAAGCATGAAAGCACTTATAAGAACCAGAAGATGTGATGTGCCTGCTGAAATGGGTGCTCATTTCCACCCAACCATAGTCTCACTCAATCCTAATGGATTTACCACTGGCCACCCCCGAGAAAGACCACAATGCTTTGATATTGAATCTTTTATTCCGGCTCAACGAAAGTTAGGGACGAAGGTTACTCTCCTTCTCCCGACACAGAAATAGATAGGGATGAAAGTTACTCTCCCTCTCCCGGCACATAAATATATAGGGACAAAGGTTACACTCCTTCTCCCGACTCATTCATAGATAGGGACGAAGGTTACTCTCCTTCTCCCGAGTCAGTCTCTATTTCCTGCGACCAGAACACACTCTTTTTCACAGTTCTTCCTCGAACCCCAAAGCTCAGTCTCTCATCTATGCACTCTTCATAGGCCTTCCTCTGCCCACCATGCCTTCATTTATTTCCTTCCTAAAAAATATTGCATGTGGCCTGAATTCCTCTTCCGTGGTTAGGTCTGGAATCCTTACAGATGGGCGGTCTACCCCATCCCCTCATTAACTCTTGAGGAGGTATTTCCACCTACCAGCCTAACTGTAATTCATTCCTGGTTCAGAGTATTGTTCTGATCCTAAGCAATTAAATCTAGCAAAGTAATGGTTTGGTGGAGGTTAACGCAACCATTCCTTGTCCCCTTCACCATGTCTTTCATAACATTCATGGTCTCTCTTAGCACACCCCCCCTTCCAACAGTCATGCAACACTTATCCATTTTCTAGTAAATAAAAAAATTTACATTCATTGACCTTTTATACAAAGTTCCATCAAATCAAACGTTCACACATATTGAGTTTTCCATAGTCTCTTGGCCAATATAGTTATATTTACAGACTGGGGGAAACAAGGTGTTACAATTCCCTCCCCTTAAAGGAGCATCTCCCTTGATGTTTTATCTGTCAATATTCTTTGTATATACAGAAGTAAACAAAAATGGATATGTATGTCTCATTGAATCCTCCATTTACGACATAGCCTCATCCAGGCCAAAGTGTTTCCACTGCACCTTGACCTATGCAACGGTTCGGTTCCTGAGTGAGGTTTCCTTCCTCTCTAGTATGCATTGAGGCTCTGGAAGGAATTCTCCCTCCGGTTCCACCTGGATCATAGAGCACTCAATTATGTGATTAGAATCATGTACATATTTATTTAATAATGAAACATGGAAAACATTACGTGCCTTTACGGTGGGAGGAAGTGCTATCCTATAGGCTACATGTCCCACTTTATCTAATATTTCAAAGGGTCCACAATACCAGGGTGCCATCTTGGCACAAGCTCCCATTGTCAAGGAACTCTTCCTGGGCCTAACTCTGAGATAAACATGGTCTCTTGTCTTGAACTCTCTGGGAGTTCTCTTTCTGTCGGCGTAACTCTTCTATCTATCCTGAGCAGTTTTTAGATTTTGTTTAATCTAAATCACTTGTTGTTCCATTTCTTTCAACATGTCGGATCCAATTGTAATTCTATCCACTAGATTACTCCAGCTGATTGGAATCTTGCATTGTCTACCATAGAGGGCTTCAAAAGGGCTCATCTTCAACGACTCTTGATAACCATTGTTGTAGGCAAATTCTACCAATGGAAGGTAGTCTTCCCACTTCTTAGGTTGATGCATTACATGCATCCTTAACATATCTTCTAATATTTGGTTTTCTCTTTATGTATGTCCATCAGTTTGAGGGTGATAGGCCGTGCTAAAAAATAATTTAGTCTCAAAACCAGCCATTAAGGACTTCCAAAAGCTTCAAGTAATTTTTTTGTCTCTGTCGGATATAATCTCCCTAGGCATGTGATGTAGTCTAAATATCTCCTTCAATAAGATGTTGGTGATATCTATTTCCTTTCAAGTTGACTTGAGAGGAACGAAGTGAGAAGACTTGCTCAATTTTTCCACCACTACCATGATGGTGTCATTATGCTTGGCCGATTTTGGTAATCCGATGATAAAATCCATGGAAATGGTTTCCCATTTCTATTCTGGAATTAGTAGGGGCTGTAACAACCCTCCTAGATGTCGATGTTCTTTATTAACTTGCCAACATTCTAGACACTTAACTAAATAATGAGCTATGCAATTTTTCAATCCAGGCCAATAGAATTGTTTTCTAGTGGCCATAATCATTTTCTGATAACCTGAATGGCCATTATATGGTCTCTTGTGTAGTTTGTCCATTAAGAACCTCTTCAAGTCGTCATTACTTGGGATATACAATCTATTTCTATAAGTCAACAAACATTCATCCAACATTTAATAGCCTTCATACTTTATCCCTGTGGCGTCTTTCTTTAGGTATGATGTCATGGTATTGAAGAATGCATATGTTTCCTATGCATTCCAGACTCTCTCCCTAACATCCATTTTACAAGTGCTCATTGTTTCCAGGTGAATCAATTTCACACTTCTTCTAAGGGCATCGACCACCCTATTTTCCTTTCCTTTGATGTGTTTGATTTCGAAATCAAACTCACTAAGGAGAGCCATCCACCTAGATTGCCTTGCATTGATTTTTGGTTGATCAAACAGGTGCCTCAACCCACAATGGTCTGTCATAAGTAAAAAATTTCTACCCAGGAGGTGCTGGGTATGTGTTATATTCTTTGCATGAGTAGTAGTGTAAAAAAAAAATTTGCCTCGAGAAACGTGTCATGTATTTAGGTGGTTTTTTCGGCACATGGTTTTTGTCGATGGTTTTCTATTTCCGATTAAGGAATTAGGGTTTTGGACTAATCCAGGTCATTGGGTTAGGGTTTTGTATGTCGCTGGCTCCTATATGTATATTGTATTGTAAACAATGTAACACAATGAATGAATATAATATATCCCGGTTTTCCCGGTTTGGGTTTCCAGGGGAAAAATCTCTATGTAATGCTTGTATTTGCCATTGTATCTTTTCTGTTCTTTTATGAATATCAATTTA
>ML776929.1:1347925-1368891 GCA_009831015.1 Picea engelmannii
TTTAAAACAATCACCAAGGATGTGGTATAAAAAATTTGATACTTATATGTTGGGACTTGGCTTCACAAGAAGCAAAGAGGATCACTGTGTGTATTCTAAATTAATTGGTGATCATTTGATTTATTTGGTCTTGTATGTGGATGGCATGTTGCTGATAGGAAACAACGTGGAGATTATCCAGGATGTGAAAACTCAATTGTCCTCTAAATTCGACATGAAGGATCTTGGTGATTCAAATTTAATTTTGGGCATGGAAATTAAAAGAGATTGAAAAAATAGGAAAATTTGGTTAAATCAGAGAAAATATGTCGAGACAATATTGCAGAGGTTTAATATGCAGGAATGTAAACCGGTCAAGGTTCATATTCCTGTTGGTGTAAAGTTATCTGTGTATCAGTGTCCCAAGACACATGAAGAAGAGGAGGACATGTCTCATGTTACATATGCGAGTTCAGTTGGCAGTTTGATGTATGTAATGGTCTGTACTAGACCGGACATTTCACATGCAATGGGAGTTTTGAGCAGGTATATGTCAAAACCAGGGAAGGAGCATTGGACAATAGTAAAAAGGGTTTTCAGGTATTTGTGTGGCATTGCTAGCTATGGATTGTGCTACGAAGGAAGACCGGGATTGGACAGAGTGGTTGATATACATGGCTTTGTGGATGCAGACTGGGCTGGAGATTTGTATCGTAGAAGATATACAAGCAGGTGTGTGTTTAACCTGTTTGGAGGAAAAATAAGTTGGATGAGAAAAAGACAAACTGTAGTGGCACTTTCAACTACAGAATTTGAATACATGGTAGCCACTCATGCAAGTAAGGAAGCAGTATTGTTACAAATATTGTGTTCAAGTATTGGGTTGGTACAACAAGCTGTAAGGATAAAGTGTGACAGTCATAGTGCAATTTTTCTTGTGAAGAACCCTGCTTATCATTCAAAGACAAAGAACATTGATGTTCACTATCACTTTGTGAGAGACATGATTGAAGAAAAGAAAGTATCACTGATGAAGGTGGACACTTCAAAGAATGTTGCAGACTCATTAACAAAATATGTGAGCACTGAGAAGTTCTATTGGTGTAGAGGATCCATGGGCATTACTGCCTTGGATTTTTGACTATGTAACCCTGTAACCCCTTGTATGCAAAGAAAACAACAAGTGGGAGAATGTTGGGTATGTGTTATATTCTTTGCACGAGTAGTAATTTCTGAGCGTATGCACCGGGCATGCAAGTGGGTTATAGGGGGGGTGTAGGGCGGCAGATCCCCCCACGTGGGCGTCCGGGGGAAGTGCCCCTTAATTTTTTTTTTTTGCCTCGGGAAACATGTCATGTATTTAGGTGGTTTTTTCGGCACATGGTTTTTGCCGATGGTTTTCTATTTCTGGTTAAGGAATTAGGGTTTTGGACTAATCCAAGTCATTGGGTTAGGGTTTTGGATAGCTCTGGCTCTTATATGTATATTGTATTGTAAACAATGTAATAGAATAAAAGAATATAATATATGTTGGTTTTCCCGGTTTAGGTTTCCAGGGGAAAAATGTCTGTGTAATGTTTGTATTTGCCATTGTATATTTTCTGTTCTTTTCTGAATATCTGTTTACAATAGACATTGTACAAGGTTAGAATTTACATGAGGTAATTCCCCCACATTTTTAAAGTGTGCACTATGGAAACCAACTCTAGATCATGGGTCACATAATTGATTTCATGCTCATTCAATTTTCTGGATTCGTAGAAAATTACACGCCCTTCTTGCATAAGGACTCCTTTGAGTCCTTCCTTGCAGGCATCTGTGCACATGAGGAAGTAATTATTAGGGTCTGCAATCTTCAACATGGGCGCATGGGTTATAAGGTATTTCAGTTTCTGAAATCTTTCTTCACATTTTGATGTCCAAGTGAACTTAACCCCCTTTTTCTGAAGGGTAGTGATTGGACGACCAATCTTGGATCCTTTTATAAACCTTCTATAGTATCCTACTAAGCCCATAAAGGATATGATATCAGATACGTCCTTTGGGGTAGGCCATTCCATAATAGACCTGATCTTGTTAGGGTCTACTACCACTCCTTCTTTAGAAATAATATGGCCTAAGTAATGGACTTGCTTCTAGAAAAAGTCACACTTGATAAACTTAGCGTAGAGATGATGCTCTCTTAGTACTTGAAGTACAAGTATAAGATGTTCTTCATGATCCTCTCTGTTATTGGAATAGATAGGATATCATCAATGAAAACCAATACAAATCTATCTAGGAATTTATTGAGTACATTATTCATCAAGAACATAAAAGTGGTGGGAGCATTGGTTAATCCAAATGGTACCACCACAAATTCATAGTGACCATACCTTGTCATGAAGGTTGTTTTGTGGATGTCTTCATCCTTGATTCAGACTTGATGGTATCCACACCTTGATTCATATTTTATGTAAGCACCCCTTAATTGGTCGAACAAGTCATCGATTCTTGGTAAGGGATACTTGTTCTTTATGGTTGTCTTGTTGAGTTGTCTATAGTCTATGCACAGTTGGAGTGTGCCATCTTTCTTTTTCACAAACAAGGATGGTGCTCCCCATGGAGACATGCTGGGCCGGATGTATCATTTTTCCATCATCTCCTTTATCTTTATCTTGATATCAACTAGCTCTGGTGTACTCATCCTATAGGTCATCCTAGACATTGTCACTGCTCCTAGTGCAAGTTCTATCGAGAAGTCAATGTCTCTTCTCGGAGGTTCACCCGGTACCTCTTCTGGAAACACGTCTCTATACTCTCTTAATATGGGGTGGTACTCTAGGTTTGGTTTGTCATCCTCAACATATTCCAACACTTGTATTACATATAGAGAACATTCCTTTCTGCAATACTTTTTCATTTGAAGGGCTGATATTCGTCTCACTGAGAAACGATTTTGAATCCCTTGGAGGGTTATTTTTCTCCCTTCTTCATTTCCACACTCTAAGGTCTTATGGTAACAATCCAAATTGGTTTTATAAGTGGCTAACCAGTCCATACCAATCAACAGGTCATAAGATCCTAGGGTAAGTATGTTAAGGGTCACTTGGATGGGAAATCCATCCATAATGAATTGGAAAGTTGGTATGACCTCTGCTACTTTTCTTTTGGTGTTAGTGGCTAGTTGTACCAACCATGGCTTAACATGTCTAACTAGTTGCAGTTTACACTTATCAATAGTCTGAGGGGATACATAACTCAAATTATAACCAAGGTCAATTAAAATAGAAACCAAATGGTTGGCAATCATACCTTCCATATCCACCACTAAATCTTGGTGTTTGGCTTGTTTATTATCCATGGTTGCATAAATCTGTGGAATTCTCCTAGCAACATCATTGACAATGGAAACTTCTTGGATGTTGTAGACTCTCCTACTGTTCTATTGTCTGTGTGGGAAATCCCTCAACATATGTTCTTCTCTGCAACCCCAACATTTCAAGGGTTCTCTCTTTCGGTTATTAGTATTTCCCAAGGTTGATCCAAAAGGTTTATTTCCACTCTCGGAGGGGAAATTCTACTGATACACACTTATGGTAGGAAGGATCATCCTAAAACCCTTCCTATAGTTATTAAATCTTGAGGATTTAAACCCCTCCTTCTTGAATCCTGAACTATTCTTCTTCCAGTCCTTGCGAGGTTTTGTTTGACTCTTGAACTGTTCATAACAATACCTTACCTTCTAAATAGTCTCTTATAAGGTCTTTGGCTCATCAAACTCAATCTTGTCCCAGTAGGGATGAGGTAACCCACTAATAAATCCCCACACTTTTACCTTTTCATATTTTATGTAGGGTACATACCTTATCAACACAAGGAATTTATTGATATATTCTTCTATGGTGAGTTGTCACAACCTGAGTTCATAGAACTCCTTAGTCTTCCCATCAAAGTATTTCTCTGACATATACTTCTCCTTGAAGTATTTCTCAAATTGTTTCCATGATAAGTCCTTCTCATGGATTCCTTTCATAATCCTTAGGTCTTCCCACCAAATGGAAGCCTTTCCATTCAGTTTGAAGATGGCTATTTGAGCCTTCAAGTTTTCAGAGTAGTCATGAACTTTGAAGTACTTCTTTAAACTCAGCAGCCAAGATTCCACCTCTTCTCCTTTCTTAATCTCTCCATCGAAAGAGGGTGGTTTTTATTTCTTGAACTCTTCATGATCATGAATTTTGGAATGCTTTTGCTTATTTCCTTTCCTTTGAGAATGTGAGTTAGTCTTGCTACGAGAAGACTCCTCAGGGTTTCCAAATTCCTCTCGAGAGGACTATCCTGATGAGTGTCCCCTGCCTCCAAGTTGGGCCTTCCTCGAGGTAATCCTCTGAGTGTGACCACTTATGGGGCCACGTTTTTCGCATCTAAGGTGGGATTTGACTTCTCTTTATATGTCGTCGTTCCATATGACTGGTTGTAGGTCCATGTTGCAACTTCCTCTGTATATCGGTTAAGCTCTACAACAAGACTTCGTTAATTTTCATTTGTTTTTCTTTCTCCTTTATCAATCTCTCATTTTCGTCCTTGCAACTTTGTAATTCAGCCATGAGGCTCCTTACAGTTTCATCCAGATCTGGAGGGGTCTCCACCACCCTCCTCTCGTCAGATTCTTCATATCTATTATGGGAGCCATTCCCCACTTCATGGCATGTCACCATCCTTTATGCTTTTAGTTTCCCACGATTTACTGACTTCTTGAGTGTTGAAAAAACACTTGATGTTAGCTAACAGTCTATTAGTTCATGAACAACACACAATTCATATTTCTTAAATACACACATAGTATAAAATTTTCATTCTTTTATTCAGTAAAAGTTTAACCAGACTCTTTAGGAAAGAGGTAAGGTAGGGTGTCACCCTTAATATTTCTTTTAAACATGGTTTTTAAGTGACTCATCCATCAACCCAAGTAGTCCAAGTGTTGTAACCATGCTCTGATACCAATTTGTAATGCACCCGACCCCTTAGTAAATTTCCTAGGGATGGGGAATCAAAATTTCACTCTCCTTAACATCTCAGATCCTCTGTCTTAGGTATTTATCCTCTTCTACTCACCCGTAGCGTTCTAATTAATGCTACCATGCTTAAATCCAAGCTTTGGTTTGTAAGTTATGGCTTCCCAAAGTTCTTCAGATGTTCATTGGTTGAGGGCCAAGTGGTTCCCAGGTGGATCCACCTCACACATGTTGTTTCTAAGTTCCTTCCTCCACGGTGGAAGACCATCCACTATATGATCCCATGACTGGACTTAATCTCTTTCTCATATATCAATTGTGGAGGAATTCAACACTTCGGTGCTTTGATGCTTCACACCTCTTTGATATCTATGCACGATACCACCCGAAGTTCCAAAATTTCGAAGTCTCGTAAGATTTCCATGTGGCTTCGGCCTTTAGGTTGTTCAGTCTCTCTACCATACTACACCCCAAACCCTCCAAAGTCCTGAAGTCCCGGAGTCCTGGAGTCTCAATCACTTCACCAACCCTTTTGGTTAGGCAGGCATGTACCATGATCTGACACATGGAAGGGCCAAGGGTGACATGTGCCCTCATCAGGGTTAACACGTGTCACATTCTAGTAGGTATATAGGGCATGCGATACACATGAATATGGGTAACACATGGAACTTCAAACTGAGGTTCATGTGTCTTTGTGTGATGTCACTATGCCATGTCACATTGGACTGACAACCTTCTAACATCCCTCAGATCTCACGGTTGATATCTGACCATGTAGATCCATAGATCTACGGCTCTTGTTACTTCGTAACTTCAGTGTTTGGGGAGTTTGATGCTATAACATCTCCATTCTCCCAAAATTTAGGGACGAAGGTTACTCTCCTTCTCCTGGCATAGAAATAGATAGGGATGAAGGTTATTGTGCTCCTGACATAGAAATAGATAGGGATGAAGGTTACTCTCCTTCTCCTGACTCAATCATAGATAGGGATGAAGGTTACTCTCCTTCTCCCGAGTCAGTCTCTATTGTTAGACAACTAAGAGGGGGGCTTGAATCCATTGTTATCGTGCTTAAAAAATTATAACCATTTTAATTCATTACAGAATACTCAATGATGATCACAATAATGCAGGGAAGTAAGCAATAGAGTATTCAACATCAATCACACACATGAAGCACACAGAGATAGATATTTTTGAGGAAACCCATAAAGGGTGAAAACCTCTTCTTCTTGATATGATAAGTAGTCTTTATTTTTTGTACATTATCATTCTATGAGAACCAACTCATTCTGAGGTTACCACCTCTATTTTACAAGATTCCACTTGCTGAGAGCACCACATCTCTGGTTTCTCTAGCACCCACTAGAAGGAAGCACCAACTCCCTGAGTGTTCCAGCACCAACTAGATGGGAGCACCAACTTCCAATCACATAGGCACCAACCTGCATAACAAAGAACAATGGTTCTCCCTTGCACCACCCTACCTCCTTGATTTTTCTGGCTGCAACCAGATGGAAGCTACAACTCCATGTGTTCAAGCACCCACTTGAAATTTTGAGGACAACAGTCCTCCCTAGAACCACCCTACAACCCTGAAATATAAATATTTTCTTGTTGGAATCTATTACAGTGCTACAGTATTAATCAATAACTTACCAGTCTCATCATTGTTATACTACACTTCTCTACTCTTCCTGCATCAGTGTCCTCCTCCACACATACCAACCTCTTTGTTCAACTTTTCTGTTGTATTTCATACTCTGTTGCGTACTTTCATTCTATGCACTATGCCTCTTATATACTCTTCTTGTCCTCTCCACATCCACCTTCTTCCAGCATGCAGAAACTATCACAGAGGTCTGCCTCTTCGAATTCTCTAGCAGAAACAATTAGTGGTTTCTAGCAGTTACCCAGAGAACCTCCACACGCTCATGCCTTTGGCGCCTTTTCCCTTCATGAGAAAACTTCACAGTGGGTGATAGATTTTCTGGATAAGCCTCTTCCTTTCAAGTGACCATCAGCGATGACCATACGCCTAACCAATATTCATTTCATGATTTCACATTTCAGGTGATCGACTGCGAGTCACCTCGATTTACCCAACTCGAGAAACTCCAAGGTGGAGACTTGCAATGGTAGCTCCTTCCCTTCTCTTCCGCTAATGTGACCACAACTAATCAAATGGATGCTTTGCGATCTCAACAATCTTCGAAGTGTAGCCTAGCGACATGCTATCTCCTCTCGTAACATTCCGCTGATGTGACCTTGGTTGTGACCAGGGGCCAAGCAAAAGGGTGCTTTGCGTTTCGGGAACTTGTGAACTTCGTTGTGCCAGATCAACGGTCCACGCTTTCCATTTGATTGACGGCTATTATCATATCGTGACCTTGCATGTCGGGTGTTGAACGTGAGCCAACCCTGACTCTTCCAACTACCGATTCCCAATTCAACTCTCTATGTCAGATCAACGACCCACAACTCTTTGTGATCCAACGGTCTAGATCTTATCGAGACTTCGCGTTTCGCGTAGTTGGAGGACTACTCACCTCCCTTCTCCCGACTTCCAATTTTCCAAAACCTGCTCCATATCAACGACCCGCGATCCTTGGTGATCTGACGGATCAAATCATATCGAGACTTCTCATTTTGTGAAGTTGGAGGACTACTCACCTCCCTTCTTCCAACTTTCAATTTTCTGAAACTGCTTTATCAGGTTCCACATGTCCTTCCCAGATGAACGACTAGGATTGCTGCAGCTCCCAGCTCCTCAGGTATTTTTCTCCTGCCTTCCCGATATTTGTGAGCATCAGATCAAATGCTAACAACTCCCCATGATCTAACGATCTAGATCAACTTGCAAACTCGGACATCGCGAGTTCCTACAACTCTCACCTTTGACTTTTCTAGTTTGCGATTCAGCGAAATGATGATCTCTCGCCACGTGTCCTCTGGATCCAACAACTCAGATCTCATTGCGACTTCACATTTCATTGATTTGGAGGATGGATCTCGACCATTATCCTCTTCGCAGTTATACTGGATCCGATGACTGTTGGTCCTCAATGCTCACATCAAATGGATCAGATATGTACTTCTCCTCTGCGCTTCCTCTGGTCACTGGACTTTGATCTAATGGACATCGGGTATTCAGGATTGGTGATCCAATGGCCAATATCACTCATCTTCTTGATCTTATGCTTCCTCCCGACTTGGAAGAATTTGTAAGTGTCAAAGACCTCAACCTTTGATCCTTCTGTGAGTCCTGATGACTTTGGGACTTATCTGCATTTCTGAAAAACGCTATCTCTCTTGATATTTGGAAATGAAGTTAACCTCGGCCCTGGCGCACACTTGCGCTCTATGTGAAACTCTGCACTATTCCTCTTGAGATTTGATTGCACACTCTGTTAGTAATCATGCCATCGTTGTTGTTGTTCTTGCCCTTAGAAATGTCATCGTCGATGTTTTTCTTGCTTGTAGACATGCAATCGTCATTATTGTTCTTACCATCAATGACAAGCACACTCTATCTATAAACATGCCAACAATCTCCCCTTTTGGCATTGATAGCAACCCTGAACGACTTCACTATTCTTCTTAGACCTCCAACTGTAGCATGACCACACCTTTTCTCCCCCTTTAACATCAATGTCAAAGAAAACATGCTCCCCCTGATCTATTGTAGTACTTTTTGGAGGTATTGGATATTCAACCAACACATACTCCCCCTGACAGGATGGGCTCTCTTAGGTTGATAATGAGGTCACGCCCAATTTCTGGCGTAGATACTCAAACTGAGTTGTTGCAAGTGGTTTAGTGAAGATATTAGCAATCTAATCTTTGGATGGAATATAATGCAAAGAAACAACAATGTTGATCACATATTCTCTCAAGAAGTGATACTTCATTGGTATATGCTTGGTCTTGGAATGAAATACAGGGTTCTTTGACACACTGATTTCACTGGTATTGTCACAATGAATTGGGATTGGTGCAGTATATTTTACCTCCAAGTCTGCAATTGTTTGAATCATCCACAATAATTGGGTACAACAAGTGGTAGTTGCAATGTATTCAACTTATGTACTTGATAAGGAAATGGAACCTTGCTTCTTGCTCAACCATGCTACAAGGGAATCTTCTAAGAAGAATGCAACTCCACTCGTTCTTTTCCTTTCATCCACGCAGTTAGCCCAATCAGCATTTGAATAGACTGATAGTTGAAAATTCCAATTCCTAGGATACCATAGGCCATAGTTCATTGTCCCTTTCAACTATCTGGATATTCTTTTGACAACTAACAAATGACTTTGTTTAGGTGCAGACTGATACCTTCCTACCATTCCAACAACATGCATTATGTTTGGACGAGATGTTGTGATGTACAATAGGTTGCCTATCATAGAACTATATGAACTCTGATCAACATCAGGTGAGTCATCATCCTTGCTTAACTTACATCCAGTGACCATAGGTGTGCTCATCGGTTTAGAATATTCCATTTGAAACCTTTTCAACATTTTTCTTAGATATTTTTCTTGAGAAAGAAATATTCCTGCAGACCAAGGAAAAATGACTTTTCCCCTATCATAGACATTTCAAATTCAGAATGCATGGTAGAAGCAAACCATTGTACCAATGAAGCATTATTACTACCAAGGATGATGTCATCTACATAAACCAACACAATGAGAAAACCATTACCCTATGTTTTGATATATAGATCATTGTCAATTGTTCCTCTCTTGAACCCTTTGTATTGAAGATATGTATCCAGTTTGTAGTACCAGGCACAAGGAGCTTGTTTCAACCCATATAAGGCTTTCTTCAGCTTGTAGACAAAGTCAGGGTTATCTAACAGTTGGAAACCCTCTGGTTGTTCTATATAGACTTCTTCTTTTAGATCTCCATTTAGAAAAGTTGACTTGACATCCATTTGATAGACTTTAAATTGTTTATGACAAGCATAGGTAAGAAACATTCTAATAACTTCTAATATTGCTATGAGCACAAATGTTTCATCAAAATCCAGTCCTTCTATTTGAGCATATACTTTGTAGACCAATCTAGACTTATTTCTTACAATATTTCCTTGCTCATTCATCTTATTTTTGTAGACCCATTTTGATCCTATTACATTTTGATCAGCTAGCCTAGGAATGAGTTCGCAAGTGTCATTCTTTTCAATCTGGTCCAGTTCCTCATTCATTGATTTTAACCAATTTATGTCTTTACGGGCTTCATTAAAGTTCTTGGGTTCCACCATGGATATGAAGGCTATATGTGATTTCTCAGTGTCCTTGATTATCCTTCTCTTGGTTTGTACACCTTTGTCTTTATCACCAATTATTTGACTTGCAGGATGATTCTTTTGGGTAATTATGGAGGAAGGATTTGATGTTGTCTGTTGATTTGAGTCTGCCTGAGTATTTGTATTTTCATCTGACTCAGGGTCTTCATTTTATGATTCTTGGACCTGTTCATCTTCAGCTTCAGCTATGTCCTCCGTAGAGGACTCAGTATTTCACACCTCCCTTACTGGGACTCCTTCATCAACCTTTAAATCAATGCAATCAACTAATTTATGCAATCTTTTATTAAAGCATCTATATGCTTTACTATTTGTAGCATATCCTAAGAAGATGCCTTCATCATCCCTTTCATCATACTTGCCAAGGTTTTCATTATTATTCTTTATGTAGCACTTACTCCCAAAGACTTTTAAGTGTTTGCTTGAAGCATGTCTTCCATACCACAGTTCATAAGGTGTCTTTTCACTGTGTGATATGAGATGGGATTTGTTAAGAACATGGACTGTCGTGTGTATTGATTCTACCCAGTAGGTTTGACCAATGTTATTCTCATTCATCATTGACCTGGCCATTTGCTGAACTGTTTTGTTTTGCCTCTCAACTACTCCATTTTGTTGTGGAGTTCTTGGGATTGTGTATTCTCTCTTGATCCCATGTTTATCACAGAATTCCTTAAAATCACTTCACATAAATTCTCCTCTTCTGTCTGATCTTACTACCTTTAACCTGTTGCCTGTTTTATTCTCAGTTAAAGCCTTAAATATTTTAAATTTCTCAAATGCTTCATCTTTTTCCTTGAGAAAAGAAACCCAAGTGAGTTTGGAGTAATCATCAATGATCAACATGAAGTAGTTTTCCTTCCCTGTGCTTTATTGTCTTGATGGTCCACATAAATCCATATGAACTAATTGGAGTGGTTTCTCTGTTGAAGTAGAGATCTTGGACTTAAACTGTGTCCTGGTTAGCTTTCCTACTTGGCAGGGTTTACACACAGAATCTTGTGGCTTTGATATTCTTGGAAGATCTTTTACTACCTCAATATTTTTGAGCTTGATTAAGTGGTCAAATTTTATATGTCCAAGTCTTCTATGCCATAACCAACTTTCATCATGTTTTCTTAGATGACACTCTTCTCTATCTTCTTTCAACACATATACATTATTATCTGTCCTTATGCCTTTAGCCACCACTTATCCTAAGTTTACAGACTTTATCTTACAATCTTTGGAAGTGAACACCACTTCACATCCTCTGTCACACATTTGACTTACACTGAGAAAATTATGTTTCAACCCATCAACAAGTAGAACATCCTAGGATTTTCCTTTACCATTACTCAAACTTACCATCCCTTTACCCTTGATTTTACTTGGAGCATCATTTCCAAAGGTTACATTTCCTGATTTGCTTTCACTTAGAGACAAAAACTTACTTTTGTCTCCCATCATATGTTTGGAGCATCCACTATCAATATACCAGGGGTTCTTTTGTCTTTGAGATGACAACACTAATCCACACTTGTCATTTTTTCTTCTTCTTCAAACCTTGACATTTTCTGCAGAGGGATTCAAATATGGCTCATAGTTCCTTAAGCGATAGTCTGCAGCTTTATGTCCATAATTATGGAAGGTGTAACATTCGGGTTCATTGAATAAAGGATCATAATGATTGTTATGCTTAACACGTGTCCTTTTCCCAGCCATTACATGATTTTCAGTCTATGGTCATTTGTTACTTGACTGACTCATTCTTTGTTGCGGCATATATCTATTCCTTGAGTTTCTTGATTGCTCATATCTAAATCTTAAAGGAAAATTTACAGCTTTGTGACCAAAGTTAGAACAAAAAAAAAATATCCATAGAAAAATCCTTTGTACTTGGAAAATGGTTGTCTTCTTTGAGCAGGTCGATTTCTTCCATGTTGATGATTTATTTGAGCATAGGGTGTATTATTTCTTTGTTCTATAGATTCATTTCTGGTACTTTTTCTTTCACTCTTCCTTGGCGGCTGATTATCTTCGTTTATTTCTCCATATTTTTTGTTGTCAATGAATGTAGATTTGACAAACTTCATGGATTTGTTTTTGCTTAGCTGACCACTACTTGATCCTTCTTCATAACCCAAACCAGTTTTCAAATTTGGATTCCTTTGCTGATTCAAAATGGTGGCTAATCCTTTTGAGGCTTTAATGGTTGGAAGATTTTGGAGATACAATGTTTTAAACTTCTCCATCTCTTTTCTGGTGTTTACTACCTCTTCTTCCAAGGCTTCACATCTTGCCTTCTTCTCTGATAACTATCGTTTCAGAATGTCCTCTATTTTGTTTTCTTCTTCTAATTCTACTTTTAACAAAAAAAAATATTCACTTGGTTCTTTACCATTCTTTTCAAACTGCATCAACAACTGTTTTTGTTTTCTCTTCTTAAGTCTGAGTCAATCAATTTCTTCTAAAGCACCGATCAGTTCTCCTTCCAAGTCAACCACAACTTCTTCATCATTAAAATCAATTCCTGTGCCTTTATTATCATAATCCTCTTTGGCCATAATTTTAAAGTCATAAACCTTATCTTCACAATCATAATCATTATCTGTGTCTCTTGAAGATTCATCATTGTTTACACAAAAACTTTTCTTTTTACCAAATCTCTTGGATTTATACTTCTCTTCACCTTCAACATTCTGGTTCTTCTTCTTGTGTGGACATTTAGATGCAAAGTGACCTATATTTCCACAGTTAAAACATTTGATGGGAAACTTGCCTTGGTACTTGCCTAATCCTTTCTTTAGTCTTCTCACAAATTTTGCTTCAATTTCATCAGGCTCAGAATCCTCATTCTTATCTTCTTTAAATGATGCTTCTCTAGAGGTGGATTTATCTTTACCTATCCTCATTTCACATGCAGTCAACGTTCTTAGAAGTTGATCAAAAGGCATATCTTTTAGATCATTAAGTTCTTCTATAGCAGAGACCTTTGGGTTGAACCTATCTGGCAGAGATCTCAAGATTTTCTGAACTAACGAGGCTTCCTCAATTTTTTCACCAAGTCCTTTCATTGCATTTACTAGTTCTTCAACTCTCAGAAAGTACTTCCCAACAGTTTCATCCTCTTTCATCTTTAGTTGTTCAAACTGTAATCTATAGGTTTGAAGATTGGCATCCTTTACCTTTTCATTACCTTGATAGATGCTAATGCATTTGTCCCACATATCTTTGGTAGATTCTAAGTGCATAACTTTTACAAATTCTTCTTCTGCGAGCCCACTCAGAATAACATTCACATCCTTAGCATTGAAGCTGATTTCTAGCTTATCATCCTTAGAATCTAGTACAACTGGATTTACATAACTAGTCTCTACCACATCCCAGACATCTGCACCTAAAGCCATTATGTAGGTTCTCAACCTAACTTTCCAGAAGGCAAAGCTTGTTCCATTGAATAGGGAGGCCTTATTGGTTGAAGTTACTCCATGGCTAGTCATGTTTAAGCTCTAGGATGTACCCTTAAATAAAAGGAACCGACTCTGATACCAATTGTTGGACAACTGAGAGGGGGGGGGTGAATCAGTTGTTACTGTGATTAAACAATTATAACCATTTTAATTCATTACAAAATACTCAATGATGATCACAATAATGCAGGGAAGTAAGCTATAGAGTATTAAACATCAATCACACACATGAAGCACACAGAGATAGATATTCCTGAGGAAACCCATAAAGGGTAAAAACCTCTTCTTCTTGATATGATAAGTAGTCTTTATTTTCTGTACATTATCATTCTATGAGAACCAACGCATTGTGAGGCTACCACCTCTGTTTTAAAATATGCCACTTTCTTAGAGCACCAACTCTCTAGTTTCTCTAGCACCCACTAGAAGGAAGCACCAAATCCCTGAGTGTTCCAACACCAATTGCATGGGAGCACCAACTTCTAGTCACACAGGCACCAACCTGCATAAAAGAGAACAATGGTTCTCCCTTGCACCACCCTACCTCCCTAGTTTTTTTGGCTGCAACCAGATGGAATCTACAACTCCATGTGTTCAAGCACCCACTTGAAACTCTGAGGACAACAGTCCTCCCTAGCACCACCCTACCAACCTGAAATATAAATATTTGCTTGCTGGAATATTTTACAGTGATACCGTATTAATCAATAGCTTACCAGTCTCATCACTGTTCTACTACACTGCTCTTCTCTGCTTGCATCAGTGTCCTCCACGCATACCAGCCTCTTTGTTCAAATTTTCTGTTGTATTTCATACTCTGTTGCGTACTTTCATTCTATGCGTTGCGCCTCTTAGATACTCTTTTGGTCCTCTACACAACCACCTTCTTCTAGCATGTAGAAACTATCACAGAGCTCTGCCTCTCTTTTTTATTCTGCATGCTATTCACATGCTGAGTCCTCTACCAGATCACCCTGGAAACTCTTTGTATTCTTTGGTAGTTATGATCAATCTATTCACCATGAATGGTCATTCATCCTGAGATTATTTTGGCATCACTGACAGTAACAGTCTTCAACACTTTTCAATCTATCGATTGTCTCTTCATTCCACTAATAGTTACCTCGAGTCTCTTCAAATTCTTTAGCGATCACCCTGAAGCCTCTTCAAAGTCTTTGGAAGAAACAATCAGTGGTTTCTAGCAGTTATCGAGAGAACCTATGTGCGCTCATGCCTTTGGTGCCTTTTCCCTTCCTGAGAAAACTTCACAGTGGGTGCTAGTTTTTCTGGCTAAGCCCCTTCCTTTCATTTGACCATTGATGGTGACCATACGCCTAACCAACATTCATTTCATGATTTCACATTTCAGGTGATTGACTGTGAGTCACCTTGATTTACCCAACTCAATAAACTCCAAGGTGGAGCCTTGCAACTCTAGCTCATTCCCTTCTCTTCCACTAAAGTGACCACTGGATATGACCACAACTAATCAATTGGGTGCTTCGTGATCTTAACGATCTTCAAAGTGGATCCTAGAGACATGCTAGCTCCTCCCTTAACTTTTCGCTGATGTGACCTTGGATGTGACCAAGGGCTAAGAAAAAGGGTTCTTCACATTTCATGAACTTGTGAACTTCGTTGTGCCTGATCAACAGTCTACGCTCTCCCTTTCATCGACGATTGTGATCAAATTGTGACCTTGTGTGTCGGGTGTTTGAATGTGAGCCAACCCTGACTCTTCCAACTCTCGATTCCCGATTCAACGCTCTGTGTCATATCGACGACCCACAACCCTTTGTGATCCAATGGTCCAGATCTTATCGGGACTTTGCATTTCGCGAAGTTGGAGGACTACCAACCTCCCTTATCCCGACTTCCTATTTTGTGAAACCTACTCCAGATCAATGGCCCATGATCCTTAGTGATCCGATGGCTTAGATCTTATTGGGACTTCACATTTTGCGAAGTTGGAGGACTACTCACCTCCCTTCTTCCGACTTTTGATTTTATGAAACTGCTTTATCAGTTGCCACATGTTCTTCCCAGATGAACGAATAGGATTGCTACAGCTCCTCGGGTATTTTCCTCCCTCCTTCCCAATATTTGTGAGCGTCATATCAACGACTCACAACTCCCCATGATCTAACGGTCTAGATCAACTCACAAACTCGGACATCGTGAGTTCCTACAACTCTCATCTTTGACTTTTCTAGTTTGCGAGTCAGTGAAATGTTGATCTCTCGCCATGTGTCCTCTAGATCCAACAGCTCAGATATCATCGTGACTTCGCATTTCACGGAGTTGGAGGATGGCTCTCGGCCATTATCCTCTTTGCATTTATACTAGATTTGACGATTTTTGGTCCTCAACGCTCAGATCCAATGGATTAGATCCGTACTTCTCCTATGCGCTTCCTATGGTCACTAGACTCTGATCTAACGGACATCAGGTATTCATGATTAGTGATCCAACGACCACTGTCTCTCCTCCCCTTGATCTTACGCTTCCTCTCGACTTGGAATAATTTCTAAGTGTTAAAGGCCTCGACCTTTAATCCTTCTACGAGTCCTGATGACGTTGGGACTCGTCCGCATTTTTGAAAAATGTTATCTCTCCTAATCTTTGGCAATGAAGTTAACCTCGGCTCTGGCGCACACTTGCACTCTGCATGCAACTCTGTGTTATTCCTCCTGAGATTTGATTTCAAACTCTGTCAGTAATCATGCCATCATTGTTGTTGTTCTTTCCTATATACATGCCATCATCATTGTTTTTCTTTCCTGTAGACATGCCATCATCGTTGTTGTTCTTGCCATCAATGACAAGAACACTCTACCTGTAAACATGCCAACATCTATTTTCTACGACCAGAACACACTCTTTTTCACAGTTCTTCCTCGAAACTCAGAGCTCATTTTCTCGTCTCTGCACTCTTTGTAGGACTTCCTTTCTTTCCTTACTCAACAAGATTTTGTGTGGCCCAAATTCCCATTTTGTGGTCAGGTTTGGAAGCCTTATAGATGGGTGGTCTTCCCCATCCCCTCATTAATTATTGAGGAGGTCTTCTCACCTTCCAGCCTGACTATAATTCATTCCTGGGTCAGAGGGTTGTTCTGATCCTAAGCAATTAAATCCAGCAAAGTACTGGTCTAGTGGAGGTTAACACAACCATTCATGGTCCCCTTCACCATCTCTTTCATATCATTGATGGTCTCTCTTATCACACCCCCCCTTCCAACAGTCATGTAACACTTATCCATTTTCTAATAAATAACATAATTTACATTCATTGACCTTTTATACAAAGGTCCATCAAATCAAACATTCACACATATTGAGTTTTCCATAGTATCTTGGCCAATATAGTTATATTTACAAACTAGAGGAAACATGGTGTTACAAGAACCCAATGATCTTACTGGTAGGATTAACCAACTAATTGAAGTACAACAGACCAGAGAGCAATTTGATAAAAAAAATTCAGGAATATCAAGATAAGATGAAAGCTATTTTTGATAGAAGAGAAAAACAAAGATATTTTGTCCACAATGATTTAGAACTCAAATGGGATAGCAGGAGAGAAGATCATGGAAAGTATGACAAGTTTCATCATTTATGGCTAGGAATATATAAGATTTATATAGTCAAAGGGAACACTTCATTTTCTCTCCAAAACTTGGAAGGAGATTCGTTGGAACTGCCTGTGAATGGGAGGTTCTTGAAACATTTTATTCAGTTTTAAAATTTTCATTTTGCTTTTCATTGTACATACTCAATTTTCTTATTTTTATTTATTTTCTTTTGTTAGAATTTTGAAATAATTAGGTCTAAAACAAACTAAGATAAAAAATAAAAAATTGTTTCTTCTCAGATGACTTGATTTCTTAACTATTAGGAAGCCATATTGTTTATTAATTTTCCTTTAATTAAATTCTTTTCTTTTCAGAATTTTAAAGAAATCTTGATTTTGTATTGAACTACTAATTAATATTTTAACATGCTATTTTGAAATTAGAAAGGGGAATATTATGAGACATTCACCAAAGTTGAAAATGTATGTTTTGGGTATTTTATTCTAGGCAGAGACTTTAGAGTCAAACTTGTAACTTGTTGGTATACTCATTGTATAACAATAGTTAAAATATTCTGGAAAGAATAGATCTATATCTAAGGAAATGAAAATATTTTTTAGTATACTTTATAAATCAAACATATCCAACTCATCCTTGATAAACAAATGCCATCCCTTGTCTTTACAACACATTGATTGCCCCCACTTCAAAATAATTAAATGAAATTTAAAATAGATGATGAAAGAAAATTCAGAAATGATTGCCCTCATCTCAAAATAAACATGAAGTGGTGAAAGGAAATTCAATTTGATAAATGTAGGTATCTTCATTGAGGCTATGGACGCTCGCTGGCAGTGAAGCAAGGCCTGTGATATTGGGGTGACTAAACCATAGACTATGGATGATTTTTAGCAGTGTAGAAACACCATGAGGATGAGGAAGAATGTCAATGAGTATATATATATATATATATATATATATATATATACTTTCATTTGAAAAAGTTATGGAAATATTGATTTTCAAATTATCATTTGTATGTGTTTGAAGGAGAAGAAATTTTACATTTTATGAAGATGAAATAGTTAAAAATGAACATTAATTGAGTGACCTTATATGTGGCCTAGGACCCTAGAGACTTTGATCACATTTGGACTTCCATATTCCTACTGTAGAATAATTTTTTAATTTATTCCTCCAGAAAATTAATTTATGGAGGAAACTCAAAGGGAATTAGTGATCTTTCACCTACCCACTTGATAACCTACAAAATAAATGAGAACCTAATGGATAAGGGGGAGAAAGAGTGAGAAGGTACAACTTCTAGTCCACTTTTTCTTCATGTAATTTCCATTCTCTCAACTCTTTCACAACCTAATAGTGCTAGGAATAACATGAGGACCATCATAAGGTCCAACATTAAGGGTGAAAGATAAGGTGCTTCTGTTGGGAGGTAACATTCATTTTATTGGCTTTGTGCATGTATTTACCTACAATTATCTATGTCACTAATTCTGTAATATACCAGATATAAAATGTATGTAGAATTGAAATCAAATGCTAGTAATGGCAGAATAACAACAATATAACCAGAACATTCACCACAATAACACTGAAATGATATTAGAATAACAACATAAATAGCACTTTGAATCTGAAAGCAATGTTCACGGGCCTCTTTGAGGGGGCAACCTTCAGTTGAGAAGAGATTTATTACAATAATATCCAAGCTAGGGTTCTCATACCCTCGACTCCTATTTATACTAAAAAGAAGCATCTAGAGGAAGATCCTTCTAGAAGCGGAAGCTTCTATTAGGTCTTCTTACATCCTCCTTATTCTATTTTATTGAAAGGCCTTATTAATATTGACCTTTATTACATCCGAATATATTGTTCTACTTATGTGCGGGTTAGGACCCTAACATGTCCTCCCCCTTTTAAAGAGTCTTGTCCTCAAGGCTTGAGATGAGGAAATTGTTGTAGAATGGTAGCTGGTTCCCAAGTGGCGTCTGCTGGAGTTGTATCTTTCCACTGTACTAGCACTTCCTTGATGGTTCTCTGATGTAGTCGACACTCACGCTGGTCCAAAACTGCTTCTGGCTGTAGCCAAATGGATCCTTCTTCAACTAACTCTGGAAGGTTGGTTTGAATTTGGCACTTAGCTCCAATCACCTTCTTTAAGCAGGAAACATGAAAAACAGGATGTAGCTTCGAATTGTTGGGAAAAGCTAACTGATAGGCGAATTGTCTCACACGCTTGAGTACGGTATAAGGACCATAAAATTTGGGCACTAGCTTCTGACAATGCTCAACCTTGAGGGAAGTTTGCTTGTAAGGTTGCAGTCGAAGAAACACCTGATCCCCTTCTACAAATTGACATTTAGAGTGACCTTGATCTGCTTGTTGCTTCATGTGATTTTGTGCCATGACCAAATTTTCTTTGAGGGTACGAAGAATAGACTCTCAAGTTGTAAGTGTTAGGTCAACCGCATGGACCTTCGAGGCACCAGGTAATTATGAGAGAACTGAAGGTGGCTTCTGTCCATATACCGCTTCAAAAGGAGTCATGCATGTAGTTGTATGGTATGAAGTGTTGTACCACGATTCAGCTAGGGGTAACCATTAAGCCCACTGATTTTTCTTTTCCAAGGCAAAACACCTCAAATATGTTTCCAAACACTTGTTGACAACTTTTGTTTGGCCATCAGTCTGGGGATGATAAACTGTGTTGAGATGAAATTCGGTGCCTTATATCTTGAATAGTTCTTGCCAAAAATTGCTTGTGAAATTTGGGTCACGATCATAAACAATAGAGTGTGGCATGCCATGAAACTTGAAGACCTGATCCATGAAGATTTGAGGCACCGTGGATGCTGTAAACCGGTGTTGAAGGGCACATAAATGAGCATACTTAGAAAGGCGATCAACAACCACCATGATGATGGATTTATTTCCCGATTTGGGTAAGTCGGTAATAAAATCCATAGAGATATCCTTCCAAATAGCAGGTGGAATCGGGAGCGGTTGTAGTGTGCCCGACAATTTGGTTGTTTCTCCCTTGTTGCATTGACACACCTCTTATTAAGATACAAAATTACAAATGTCCTGTTTCATACCATCCTAGAAAAAGGAACGTTTGACCCTGTTATAGGTTTTGGTGAACCCGGAGTTCCCTGTTGTGGGTGTAGCATGAAGCTCAGAAAGTACCGTGGATTTAATCTTTGATTGTTTACTTAAATACAAATGGACTTTGTATCGAAGTTCCTCATGTAGCCAAGAGTACCCTGGGGAAGCTAGAGCCTTGGACTGTAACTGGTGGATCAACTGTGAACTTTTGGGATCTTGTAGCCATTCATGGTGAATATCTTGGAGCCAATATGGTATAATGAATGAAAGAGAAAAAAGGGATCCTTCGTCTTCATATTTTTGGGAAAGTGCATCCGCAACCACATTGTCTTTTCCTTTGCGGAGGAAATGCTTTGTTCTAGAAAATACTTGAGGCTTTGATGGTCTGTCTTAATTTGGAAACATTGCCCCAATAGATAAGGATGCCATAGATCCACGGCATGCAAAATAGCCAACATTTCCTTTTCATAGATGGATTTTCCCAGATTTCTTTCAGATAGTTTCTTGCTGGTAAAGGCCAAAGGTC
>ML776929.1:1369260-1447567 GCA_009831015.1 Picea engelmannii
ATTACACAAGCTAAAGGGAATGACCAAAAACTCATAGTGGCCCTCATGAGTTCTAAAGGTAGTCTTGGGAATGTCTGCCTCTTTCATACGTATCTCGTGATAGGCTGAACGAAGATCCAGTTTAGTGAAGAATTGGGCACCACGCAATTCATCCAGGAGGTCATCAATGACAGGAATGGGGAATTTGTCTTTGATGGTAAGTTTGTTGAGGGCACGGAAGTCAGGACACATTCACTAAGAACCTTCTTTCTTCAAGACCATGACCACAATATATGAGTAGGGGCTCGTACTAGGGCGGCTAACGCCTACATTAAGGAGTTCCTGGACCATTTTCTCAATTTCATTTTTTTGGGAAAACAGGTGACGATATAGACGGATATTGGGAGGAAGGCTTCCGGGTACAAGGGGAATGGAATGATCATGAACACCATGGGAAGGAGGGAGGCCTTGGGGAGTGGAAACGACCAATTGATGTTTAGAGAGGATGTCTTGGAGGTCTTGCGGTACCGAGGGTGTCTCTATTGCTTGTATGGCATGGAGTTGGGCGATAACACTGGAATGAAACTTTTTGAGCAGCTTTTCCATGTCATGGGAACTAATGATCTCAGGTGAACCGATAATGATGCCTTGGAACTTATATTGGTTGCCCTCCTGGTCGAATTGCATGGTTAAGTCCTTAAAATCCATGAGAATGGGACCCAAATTTCTTAGCCAGTCTGCACCCAACACAATGTCACAATCTCCCATGTTGATAGCAAACATATGGGATTTCAGGTGGTAGTCACCAATTTGGAGACGCACATTTTTACAACGCCCTCCACATTTCATGGAACCACCATTGGCAATCATGATTTGGAAATTATTGACAACATGGATGTAGCAATGCGTTTCTTAGGCAATCCGGTGATGAATAAAATTATGGGTGCTGCCACTATCAACCAAAATGATGACCTTCTGATGCTTGATGTAACCGATTAGATTGAGGGTTTGGGGAGTGGAGAATCTAGTGAGAGCATTGAGGGAAATGACCGGCTCTGCTTCGGGAGGGTCTAAGGGAGGGGTTATGTCAGTGGATTCAAGTGACTCAGACATAGAGGGAGGTTCTTCATCTTCTTCTGAAATATCCTCGGAGATGGCCATAAAAAGATTTTGTTCTTTACACTTGTGGCCTGGGAAATATTTGTCATCATAGTTATAACAAAGGCCTTTGAGTTGGCATTCAACCATTTCAACCCTAGTCAATTTTTGGATCTTTAGTGAAGCAGAGGGAGTAGTGGGATTTACTGGATTAGGGTGAGGGATAAAGGAGGGTTTGCGGTTTTGAGCAGATACAACCTGTTGTGCTTCTTTAGCTCTTTTGGTATCCTCCACCCAACTCTCAGGCTAAGCCATGAGGACATGGGCCCAAATTTTATCCTTGATGCCGCTGATAAAACACTCTCGGAAAAAGGCATCAGACATGCTCTTTGTTCTAAAACCCAGACGCTCAAAGGCAACTATAAAGTCTTCCACTATTCCTAATTGTTTCAGCTTTATCAAATGGCCCAAATGGTTTGTGTCAGTGTCAAAGCGTTCATAAAGATCTGCCACAAAGTGTGTCCAAGCAATATACCTTTGACGAGAAGTTTTTCTCCATTGCCACCATTGCCAACGTTATTGATCTAGATGGAGAACACCATACCGGAGTTTGGCCAAGTCATCTGTAATGTCGTATAAAGAGAAGTAATGTTCCATTTGGGTTACCCAACCAGTGAGGTCCAAGCCATCAAATTTGGTCACTTCCACCCATGGAAGGCATAGGTCACGTTGAAAGTGATGGTTTTTCAAGGTATGGGAATGAGAGGAATGATCACCTTCAGTATGTGGAGGTGAGGAAGAGGAAGGGTTATCTATAGGGATATGCAATTTGGTGCAGAGTGTTAAAAATACTGATTCAAGATGGCTGGTGAGGTCTTTTTTGATTTCCCCCATTGAGGATTGCATCGTTGTATTGATGGCGAAAACATTGGCACTGAATTGTTTCACTTCTTGTTGGGTCTCAATGAGACCAAATTGCAAGGTGTTGAAGCGAGCTTCCAAGTCTTGGCTACAAGTATGGGCCATGAGGATGAGGAAACTGAAAAGGGGTGGGCGGGATAAAAAAATTTGGCCAAAAAAATGATATGAATGAATGTGATAAGGGCAAAGAGATGAATCCAATGGAATAAGTCTCAAATAATGGTGAAAAAAATTCTAGACTTTTTTTTTTTTTACAGAGTTATACTCCGGTTTGAAGAATACTGCAGAGAGGAAATGCCCAAATGCTTAACCAGAAAGAAATTTGTATTTACTTGACAACCTGAACACAGTTGTGCAGAAATATATCTTGTCTGTTTTAATTTGTTTATGTTTCTGTCCCCCAAGTGTTAAGTATTCAAGGGTTCTACAGACAAGGGTTTTCCCTGTGTTATATCTCTCTGATATACGTGCGGGGTCCAACAGTAGTACTCGGCCCAATATCTCAGGGCACTAACTAAGGAGTATAGACCGTATCCTTATCCATACTACCCAACTACCCAAGTAATATAGAGTATTTTCCCGAGTGTTGTTCTCGGTGACACTATAGTAGTCAGGTGGCCGATCGGTTTATCTAAAGAGGGCTTCAGGTAATCTAGTCCGATCCATACACAGGTGTTGTCTGATGCACTACCACTCAAAGGGGTACCAACAGGGGTTACAAGGGTGGCCAACAGATGTGCGCTTAAGTACCACTTGTATTTCCTGCATGTATGAATCCCTCAACCGTGGGTTTATGCACATAACGACAAATCTCTATGGCTTAAAGACGCCGGAATACCTCTCTACCCTGAAAAAAATTTAACCCACACTTTCTACCGAGGAAAGTACTCTGATACCACTTGTAATATACCAGATATAAAATGTATGCAGAACTGAAATAAAATGCTAGTAATGGAAGAATAACAACAATATAACCAGAACATTCACCACAATAACACTTAAATGATATAAGAATAACAACAGAAATAGCACTTTGAATTTGAAAGAAATGTTCATGGGCCTCTTCGAGGAGGCAACCTCCAGTTGAGAAGAGCTCTATTACAATAATATCCAATCTAGGTTTCTCATACCCTCGACTCCTATTTATACTAAAAAGAAGCATCTAGAGGAAGATCCTTCTAGAAGCGAAAGCTTCTATTAGGTCTTCATACATCTGCCTTATTCTATTTTATTGAAAGACCTTATTAGTATTGACCTTTATCGCATCTAAATATATTGTTCTACCTATGTGCGGGTTAGGACCCTAACAAATTTTTTCATGGATGTAGATTCCTTTCAAACAATTTGAGTGTGGGGTTGACAAGATCTTCATGTTGTTTGGGACTTCACCCAGTCCGAGTTTTGATATGTTGTGAATAAAACATTGTATTAGAAACATCATGTTCGTAGGAAGCCAAACTAGTTACTAGTATTCTTATGGTTATCTAGCTGCATATATAGTTAATCAATAAAATTATTAGGCCATTTTGCATGCATCTCTATCTCTCTCTTGTCCATTACCTAGTTATGTTTTTTCTTTATATAGATGTGTGATTGATTTAATTCCTCTATTTTTCTTGTAACTACTGCCCATTTATAATATTTATATGGTTCCATAACAAATACCTAACATTTGTGATCTATTGTGCATTATATATTAATTCCAATGACTTAGTTTTCATTAAAATTCAGCATAATAATTATTGTCAATTGTGGTAGTATGTTTTCAACCCATGTATGTTTCATTTTCAGCTAATCAATATGAAAAATTTAGATTTTATTAGATATGAATTAAGTTGAGTTCCTACATTGATTTACATCATTTGTTAAGAGCATAATTGCATTTTTCAACTCACCTATAGAAATCAACCACTAATATAAGGCACATCATAAATTAATGTGCACATATAAAATGATGACTAGTACTCTTAAGGGTAACGACTCCACTAACTTAGTTGACCAATGAATCTAACCATGTAGTCAAATATTTTAGGGCTTTAAGCCTCTGGGATTCCATCCCCTTCTTCACCTTACAAGCCCTACACTAGTGTTTTCTATGTTTTTGTTGGAGTTTTAATTTTGGCATTAACAACATGTTTGATAATGCATCTGAAATATCACTCGTAATGATGATAACTTCAACTTGTGCACTTGGAACACTTCATTCTTCGAAATAAATATAAGCATGAAGTTTTTCTACCTTGAACTAGTTGAGAGCATATATATGGGCATGAAGTGGTGCATATTATTCTTTCCATTGTTAGAGAACTAGGGAATTATAGATCAAGGAGTTATACATTCAAAGAAGAGGAATTGCATAAATATATTGTTACAACACTTAAGAATAAGTGATCATATCGCAACATATAATAATAAACACAAAGAACCAAAAGCTTCCATGCTATATATATATATATATATATATCCACTTTGATTGGTTAGATGAGATAATGAACTCCTTGAATTCTACCTCGACCTATGCACTATTCCACTGCCATGGTTGACCCAACCAACCAACCAAATCCTTAGTCGACCACTTAGTTGACTCTTCTAGTCAACTATTGACTCTTGATTGATTGTCTCTAGAATACAGGAGTGAAGAAATTTCTTAGCCTATTTTTCCAACAACTCCTCATTATCACAATACTTTAGAGATTCAAAAGTTGAAATTATCTTTACTACACACCTCTTGATAATTACAACTTCATGAAGCCCAGGCATAGCCCAATTTTTCATGAACTTATCTTCCATGAGAGGCTTCATAAAGATATTAGTTACTTGAGCATATGTCCTGCAATAGAAAAGAGACAAAACGACATAATATGCCTCAAATAATAATAATGAATCTCAACATGCTTCATCTTACTATGATCAATTGGATTCTCAACCACATGTATGGAGATTTGATTATTACAATCTACTACAATTAACTCCTTTTTGAGCTCATCTAATAGATTATGAATCCACACTACCTCTATGTTAGCATTAATTGCACCGTGATATTTTTCTTCTATGGTCGAAAGAGAGACTACCTTCTACTTTTTACAAGACCATACTATGGGTCTGGAGCTAAGATGAAACACATATCTTGATGTAGACTTATTGTCATCTCCATCTCTAGCCCAATCCAAGTCAATGTAGTGAAATAGTTGGTTCTTAGTATTACAATAGTTTATACCAAGATAATAAGTACCCTTGATATAATGAAAAATCCTATTTATGGCCTTCATGTGATTTTCTTGTGAATCTAGCATGAACTAAGAGACCACACTAACATCAAATGAAATATCAAGTTTATTATGATTTAAATAAATAAGGCTACCATCTACCTTTAGATATTAGCATCGACTTTGTTGGCTAAATTATGGTTAAGGGATCCTACTACAAGTCATTAAGTTAGAAGGGAAAATTACCATCCAAGAAGAACAATTTGCTTCCTAGGGAATTTTCACCAACAGTAGCAATAAAACAAGAGTCTATATACCCATAAATAACAAATCATTGGGTTTGTGAGATTGTATGTGAGTTTAATAATTAAATGGGAAAGTACTTGGGTTCACTAGGCACTTGGAAGATTTTGTTGGATTAAGAGGTTAGTGATTTTCCACTTGGTGTGAATAAGTCGAGAGGTTGTTGTTCTCCAAGGAGATAAATTTTACTTTGTTGGGGTACTTTGAAAATAATAGTTATTAAAACCAATGTCCACCTACCCTAAAAGAGATAAATCATTTATTTATAGGTTCTTGCATGCGAGATCATTGAGCTAAGTGGTAATCTACAATATGAGGTGGGTGATCTCACTTAGATAAGAAGTTCAATTGATAGTTGTCTAACTCTCCTTCAAACTAGTAGATTCACTTGTGAAAGTATCTCATCATGAATACAAGCCCAAATTTGTCGTGCTTTCCCAATATATTCCCAAATGCTAAGTTACAAAGCTTTCTCATGGATCAAGGTGAGCGATTTCACTTGTTGTGCAATTTTATTGAGAATAGAAATCAAAACAAGTGACACTCCATCCAAAATAACCATTTCGCTAAGTAATATACTCATTGGGTTCAAGTGCCAAGTGAGAGTGAGGTGAATGATTAGATTATGACATGGTAGGCTTCCCATACCTATCATATTAATTTCATGTTTGGAAAAGCAAAGCACACCAAAAAAGTGTTAATCATGGCGGAGAGACAAAACCACTCCAAGAAAAGGATTTTTCATGCTTTTAATTTTCTAAGACTTGAGCTAACCCATGTTCATTTCCTAAAGTCACTCTTGTCACTTTGTGGTAGCTTAGTAAACTCTTGATTTCATTACTAAGGTGGATTTCATGTGTTAATGATTGAAGCATATGAATGTGGATAGATGCAAGATATAGTAGTTGTTGGGTGCATATGTAAAAAGTATGGATATATTGATGAATGTATGTGTATAATCATGGAAATTATATTGTTAGAAAAGTAATTGTGCTCATTTAACCATAGACAATATAGCAATATTGTCACCCAACCATAGGTCGAAGCCACCCCTGAGCACCTTAACCTTGATAGAGAATAATTCTGGAAGCAAACCCTACGCCTAATAGCCAGTCAATTGAGCATACCTCTCTATTTTTCCACTCACATCTGTGAGATCTGGAAGAGCATCTTCCCTCAAAAAGTAAAACATCAGCCATGGGCTATCTGGACTATTCTTATCAAGCACAAAAGAATAACTATCCATGATTTATGAGCCTGGACCATTCACCTAACTGGTTCATTCCTCCGACACTAATCATAGTGCAACCTAGAGAGAATGAGTCTGCCCTAGGGAATTCCTATCCCTGATTGTTGAACCTAGACCATTCACTTAACTGGGTCATTCCTCCAGCACTAATCATAGTGCAACCTAGAGAGAATGAGTCTACCCTAGGGAATGACTGTCTGAACCATTTCCTAATGGAAATGACTGTCCTGCACCAACCTCCAAAACATACCATTCTTCAAAACTACTCACAATTGTGAACTTCGAAAGAATGATTGCCCGACAAGGCATACCATTCTACTTGATCACTGCTCAGAGTGATTTCCAAGAAGAATGACTTTCCTAGACCATTCCTCCACACTAGCCAAAAGGCGAATCATTGTCTATGGTACATCAACAATCTATTAGACCATTTTCATTACGAAAATGACTATCCGATTTGGACTATTTTTCGAACTAGAAAATGTCTGTCTCTCAGAAATCTCAAAGCACTTTCTGAACTAGAAAGGAACTGCTCATCCTGGACCATTTTTCAAACTGAAAAATGACTTTTCATAAATCAATAACATATCAGTGCTCCCTCCCAACCTAGGAGTAATCTCTTCCTTTTTCAATAAGGATTTTGTCTCCATGAGCCCCATCTTGCTTCTTAAGTACGCAAACTTTTCACCTTGGACATAGGCTTTACCAAAATATGTGTTATCTTCTCATCTGTGGAGATATATTGGAGAACCACTTCTCTTTTCTACACTTCATCATGGAGAATATAATGATTGATCTCAATGTGCTTTGGTCTATCATGGACCATTGGTTTTCTTTGAAGGCTTCATATAGCTATGATCATTACAATATATCATGGTCAAATTCAACACTTATGTTTCCTTCTCATTCATGATATCATGGAAAGAATCAAACTGAAACATATCCAAGTATAACTTCTTTGTCATCAAGAGAGTTTTCCATGGATTAGCAATCCATCATCCCAGAATTTCGAGTAACTATTCTGATACACTATCTCTGTCATAGAAAGTTTTTACCTCATTTTTGTTGTATATCAGATACTCTACATCAAGTTGTTTGAATCCATACAAGGTATTCTTATATTTTCACACATGGATCTCTTTCTGGTATAATCTTCTTTCTCACTTGCTTTATTGAGAAGAACAATATTTTACATGTAAATTCCAATCCATGGATACTACAAGAGGTATATCTGGTTTACTAGAACAAATTGTTGTCATAGTCTCCTCCCTCCTTCTAGAGGAACCTATGAATCTTGAAATGCTTCCATTCATAATTCTTTTTCACATTTTCTTACATACACTGTTCTTTATCATAACATCCTTTTCTTCTGCTCGATTTCTTCTTAGTGGGTTCAAACCAAACTAGCAGTCTTGTGATTCTCAGTATAATAACTGGTTGTTCTTGCCTTTCTTTCTTTCTTGGAATCTTCATGTTCTTCCTCGTGTCTCTCTTTAGCTCTTGGGTCCATGGGTTCTTCTATATGCCTTGAAGATTCCAACTTCTTACTTTCATCATAGAATCATGGATGTAGATGGAAAACCAAGGATACTTTAAGGATTATTTTCAAAGAAGACTTCTTCTAGAGTCAAACTGAACACATGTTGTTTATAATTGCTACTACTTTCAATTGGAACATGGAAATATACTTCATAATCCTCAATCGATCATATCATTTAGGATTATCTCCCTTGTAATCCTTGCTTCATGCATGAATGCATGCTCTTCTTTTGGAATTTTTGTAATCAACTCCCTCCATCTAAGAGAGTCCATGCTTATGTATGCATCCTTATTTCCTTCTACAAAGTGTCACAAGTCTTTTTCTAATTTCCTCTTGATTGTTAACTTCTTTCTGTTTTGACTTCTTTTGGGTCTCTTTCAAGTTTGATTCTGATTTTGACTTATCTCGTAGTTGTTACTTATATAATAGCCTCCATAGGAATTGTTACCAAGGGTTGTCAACGTACTTCATCTTTTCATGTGTATTGTTTGACTTGTAGTAATTGTGATAGCAATCCTTATCTTTTTATTCTTCCATCGGTATTGTTTCACTTGAACATCTTATCTTCTAAGAAATAGATATGCAAGATATGTATAGAAACTATTTAAACCTGGTATGTACAATAACTTTTGAAGAATATTGTTACCTTGACCTAGAAGAAGAAGTATGTTTTATCCTGCTTGGCCTTCTTTGAGGGTTCCCTTTCTTTGGAAACTAATGCTTCATCTATTTCCTTCCTTAAGTCAAACTTCCTCTTATTCCTAAAATTCTTGAATTTTGTTGTGAAGCCTTGATCATCATATTTCTCTTGGGATTTCTCTTTTGTGATAATCCTTGATTCTTCTTGTGCACAACAAGTCCAAAGTTATTCAAATGTGATATACTCCTTTCTTGTGTTCATGCTTGCGGAAAATGCATCCCATGTCTTGGGAAGGATGTTGAGTACTATATTTACTAGTTCCTTGAAATAATTTCTTCAATAGCTTGTATTTGATCTCTTAACTGAGAGATTCTCACAAAGTATGATGTTATGCTTTCATCATCATTCATTTTCATGTCACTAGGATCATTCTTCAGACTCATTACTTGTCCAATGTTTCTAACTAAGAAGAGATTAGTTAGGGAATCATACATCTTCTTAGATGAGTCAAGATGAGAGATTGAGGGTATCAAGTGGTATTTTACAGAGTCCACTATGATACTCATGGCATTGATGTCATTTTCCTTGAACTTATCCATAATTGCAACGTTCTGAGGTTCCTTTTCCTTCTTCAAATTGTGGTTCCACAATCTTTTCTTTCTCTATACACAACACTTTATTCTTAGAAAGGATGAGGTCAATCCTTGTCTTCCATGCTCTAAAGTTAGAAGCCCCTTCTAACTTGTTTTCTGACTTCATAGAGTAAGTCATGACAACTTTGACTTTGACTTGGTCAACCTTTGACTTTGACCAAAAACTCAAACTTGACGTCTTAGCTTGTTGACAATACCAGGAGACGTGTTGGGTTAGGGCGCACTAGGCTATCCATAAATTAGGTCAATCTCTTCACTTAAGGTGCCTCAACAAAAACCTTGACTGCAACTGCAACTGTAACTGAGCAAATCCTCCCAATCTATATTCTTGTGGTTAGACTATCCAAAGATAGTGTGGGCCCATAACCTCTTATAAAATTAGGTGTGCTTGTTTAACCATAGACAATATAACAATATTGTCACCCAACCATGGGTTGAAGCCACCCCTAAGCACCTTAACCTTGTCAGAGAATAAATCTGGAAGCAAACCCTAGGCCTAATAGCTAATCAATGTAGCGTACCTCTCTCCAGAGCTAGCGCACAAGGAATAAATTCCAAGCCATAACCAAGAGAAAGTCCAAGCCTAAAACCTAAAATACTAGTTGCAGTAGTTGTAGCTGCAACTACTCTCCAGACTTGTGCACTTACTAGATTTTTGCAATGCACACTAGATTTCTGCAGTTGTGAGCTATGTGTGCACAAATAAGCTTTGGCATCTTGTATTTATACTGCTCTTCCTTAGCTTTATGGGCCAAATTCTCTTTTTGAAGGCTAAAAACTCAATATTAATTATTTTCTTTAGCCGACTTGTCTTCTAGGGTTATGTTCAATGCTTTAGGGTTTCTTCTTTCTTCCCAAAATATGTTATTCTTGTCAGGGTTACACGTGGAGGTTTAATACCTCCCGTATCTACCATAATATCAACATATATGTGGTTATGAGTATGCATGTTGTCATGGATTGACTAAATTTATTATGTTGTTGGTTGTATAAATATGAATGAATGAGAACAAGGAAACACTTGTTAAGTGGTTGGTGGAAGTATAATGCACATTGTAATGGGAAACATGACAACATGTAATACCACATATGTTTTTGGTATTAGCGTAGGTATGGGGAACACGACACTCCTCTACATGTAATTGAGGGAATGAGATAAGAAATTTCTGTGACGATGCTTGATATTTTAGGTATTGATTTGAAATATCCATGTGTCTGAATTGGGTTGATTCCCAAGTGGGGTATGGAAAAGGCAGGAGGCATTGTGTATATAAAATTAATTGAAACCTTTTGACACATTAATGTAATATAATGCCATGTTGAGTTGGTTATAACAATAGTGAGGTGTCTAGAATATGTGCCTAGTGTTGACTAATTCTTGTAGATTGTCATGGTGGATTACATGTAGGGTTATACAATATTCCTATGTTATTGAAAATGTGCATTAAGTAGCCTTTGCGAATATGAATATGTGCATATGTAAGCTTGGAAATATTAATGAGAGAACAATTGATATTACACATATCGTTTATTGGAATGAGTGGATGATTTTGTTGAAATGTAGATATCATGAATGCATATTTCATTGCAAATAGATTTGTTAGTAGTTGAAATGATTTAATTATTAATGTGTTGTAGTTTTGAAATCATTTTAGGTGTTGTTGTGAATGCAACAATGAATAAATTATATGCATTAATATTCATGTGTATTTGGTTGAATAATAGTTTGTCAAGAAGGACAAGGTAACATGTAGAGTTGTCATGGATACAATGAATAAGAGTAAGTCCATAATGAATATTGATGCTATTGCATTCAAAATTTGAGCATATAAGAAGGATCTCATATTCATTGAATTTGATTCTTGTATTGAGCATATTCGAAATCTAATTGACAATTAATGATAATATCTTAGGGTCACCATATGTGTATGACATATGTGTGATTATGGATATATCAGTGAGGACATATGATGGTTATTGTGAGCTTGAAATCATGAGGAGCATGCCACTATAATGACATCAGATCGCATGTTATGTATTTATGATGTAACATACCCAACAACCTTCCTGGGCCACACTACAATAAAAATTATGCTCTGGTACTAACTTTAACATACCTCACTGCTAAAAACAGATTTAAAAGTTCTATGAAACTAAAATTAATAGCAAGCATCATACTAAAATACTCATGAATACAACAACAATTATAAAAATGTGGATGCAATTGTTCAAGCAAAACAACAAGCACACAACATTCATATAAAACCATTTACACAATGGAATTAACATCATAAAGCATAACAAAAAACTTATATTTTTATAAAGTAACCAACTTGTTGTGTGCGAAGGAAGTTCCTCCCAGCCGTAGGATTTATTTTACTTTTATATCAACAATAAACCACCCCCAAGCTGAGGCTATGAATCCATAAGGAGGTATGGACCTCTTATCTAACCACTCTCCATATTCAATAGCCCAAAACCCATGTTATACTCCACAATGAACTCCAATATGTCAACTCTCTATTTCCCCTCAACTCACATAACCCAAGCAATGGGATCCCCCTTCACTATGCACAATCCCTCAGGCCTTTCCACTTCCCTCTTCGGCTCCAATGCACTTGGTTGGTTAGGAAATCTCACAACTAGGGACTCCAAGAATTCTCAATAGTTCCAAGAGTGTTCACACAACCTTCTCAAGGCTCTTTGGGAAGTTTCCTCCAAAGGAAACACACCTATAGTCATACAATATTATTTACATAATAAAACACAGTCCAACAACCTATATTTCCATGGATAACATGGTTGGTGATCTTTCTCAACACCCAAATCCTCTCTTTATATTCAAAGCTAGAATGTGAAAATTGTCTCTTTCCCCATACTAATTTCCTTCTACTCCTCTGCTTGCTTGAATATCAATCTTCCCCAAAAGGATTTCTTGACTCTCACACTTTTCTCATACTTTATTGTACTTATCCCATGCTCTCAATAACTTTATGAGATGATATGATCCAAAAAGATCTTTTATACGACAATGGTTGAGTTATTTAGCATGTGTTAACTAACCATTTAGGAAGCTGAATGAAAGAGGAATAAATATGGCAGCCACATAAACATATACAGATCTGAAATAAAGCATAAACAACAAAAAACTATAAACACCAATGTGATAACGGAGTTCGACAATCTTGCCTACGTCTCCGGGCCTTTATCTCAGTGGATGAGGCTTTATTATTTTTGTTCAAAGATTTAAAAGTACATTACAACAGTGCCAAAAGGTTACAAAATTGAGCTGGTCTTGTTCTACCATATCTCTATAACCCAACAAAAGAAACGACATGGAAATCAGGTGACCGGAGCTCCTAGAAATGGCCCGCAAAGGTGCACTCCTCAATAGTTTCCCTTCATAAAAATGGCTTTGGCTTGGAAAATATTCAACATAAACTTGCTTTGAATGTCCTCCCATGGCTCCAAGAAGCTCCGGTTTATATAGATCTGAAATTGGTAACCATGTCCCAACTTATCCCCAATATCCGGCCTAAAAAAGGGCCCAATATCCCCCAATAGTGGCCAAAAATCTCCAATTATGCTGAATAAAAAAAATAAAATCCATATTCCAAAGTTTGAAAACCACTTTCTGCACATATTTTGGATGCATCCCCTAACTGGTTGGCCCTTGGTCGTATGGAAATCTTCCATGTGGCCAAGTGCTAACTCCTGACGCGCTAGCTCCCTTGTATCTCAGCCCCCGGACGCATATAATACCATGTGGCCACACCTCCATGCTTAGTTAGGCCCCTGATATATTGGCCCCTTGGTTTAGCCCCTGGTCGGTGGGCTAACACGACCGATCGGGATAAACCCTCAACCACCATGCTAACTAATGGAATAACCCCGAGTCTTATGGTGATTTGGTGGCACATAGTAATGACCAAGGATTGGGCTTAATTTTAAATCGCGCCAATCAGAAAGAGTAGGCCGATGGTTATATTAATAGGGCATATGTGACTGTTCCGGGGGATGGGTCTAGGCCCCAACCCTTTTCCGCCTAAAAAACACCACTATGCAAACATAAATACAAGTTGTGCCCTTTATATAACAAGAATCACATGTGGGCGGGTTGGCTAGCCCAACCCTTCTAAGGTGTATCCCTAAACCGAGGTCATGGGTTCAAATCCCACAAAATCCAACAATTTTTCAACCAATGAACCAACCAATCTATGGGTGCCACGTGATAGCCCATGTCTGGGCCACATGGCACCTCCTCATTCGCTTAAATATGATGCCATGTGTTGAGTGTTGAATGATCCACTTGTCTGTTGAGATGGAAACCACTTTACCTTCCACGTGTCTTCCACATCATTTGTATGGACATGCCACGTGTCACCATTGCAAGGGTGACACCTGTCACTCCCTGATTGGCCCAACCATATTGACACGTCATCCATTTGTATGCCCAATCAGCCTACCACGTCAGTTGTATGGACCCTGCCACATCATCTCCAACTGTGCCTTCCATGTCAATTGTACATCCATACAAATTGTACAGTCAGTTTCCATGTGGCACTGTACGGAATACACAGTCATCATTTTTTTGTTTGTTTGGAAAAATGAACAGATCACCATATCTAGAGAATACAACGTCTGTTTGAGCCTGTTCAAGTTGTGTTGGGTTCGTATCGACGAGGCCTACCGACACATATGTTTTGAAGCCATTATGAGAACTTGGAGTTTTAGGCCTTTCTGAGCCCCATCAAGCTCCTAGATCCAAATCTGGATCACACCTCCCCACTAAAGACCTTTTGGTCCCCAAAAGTTTAGTCACTAGTCATCAAGATTGGGATAGGCCACCTGGATTGTTCTCAGTCTTTTAACTCTATCATGTGCACTTGTCTCATCAAGATCAACTGTAACACAATAATGACAACTAACAGCATATTGTTATCCATTTGTACCCTATCACATCTTATTGAAGCCACTATCATCCATGTAGACAACATTACTAATGATAGCATCACAAATATGACTGCAAATGAGCTGATATGTTTATAATATTTGCACGACATTATCTTATATTGAAGCAAAATATGATTAATTTTCCATTCTAAAATCATCTCTTGTTCTTTCTTAAGACCGATTACTAGAATTGAAACAATTATAGGTGTGTTGCTTGCTTGAGCTGCCTTTCTTAATTGTTCCATAATTTGAAGAGTTTTATTTCCCTTTACATGATGAGCATGAACCACATATACGATCATACAAGTATGGATTACCTAAGACCATCCCACATTCACTTAGTGGCACCAAATCACATGTTACCTCATCCACATACTTATATGAAATTGCAAATTTTATTGTGCACTGCCTTGTTATGTGCATTTGATGATTGTTTCTTATCCATTTAAGTGTGTAGGGCTTATGATGCATCTGTGTTTTTAATCCCAATTGCTTAACCAATTCCTCTGAAATTAAGTTAGATTGAGATCCACTATCTATCAATGTGTCAACCTTAGTGTGCCTCATGATGACCCTTATGTGAAACAAGTTACTTCTACAATCAAATCCTTCACCAATTTTACATGTCATACCAACCAATGAGACTTTAGATTCATCACCTGAATCCAATCCCAAGTCTGTGGGTCGTGTTGCTGTTGCAACCATTTTCCTCCTATTCTTTTCCTTGAACCACTTCGGTCTCTTCTCGGGATACAATTTCCAACAACGGTCCTCATCATGCCCCTCTTTCTTGCAATGATTTCAAGAGGGTTTATCTTCCTTTCTTGTCACTGCATTTTCCTTCTTTCCATGCCACTTCCTTTTGTTCTCTTTCCTTGAAGACGATTCCCCTGATACACCAACACTTGTTTTCCCTGCTTCAATGTATGTCACTTGAGCAGAAACCTCATCAAGATTAGTTGGTCCAAACATGAATACAATATTTCAAATATGTGCAGGTAAACCTCGTATATACTTCATAAGAGTTTCTTGGGTATGTAAAGGAATATCTAACATTATCGCCATTTTACGAAATCTATTTGTGTATTCTTGCATTGTTTGTCCTTTTCTTAGTTTTAAAGATTTCCATTCAATTAACGCTTTCTCTTTATAACCCAAAGGATAGAATTGCTTTCTAAGTGTAGAAATAAAACGTTTCCATGATGGAAATACATTACCCACTTGTTGCGTGCCATTTTGCAACATGTTTTTCCACCAGATAAGTGTTGTTCTTGCAAGTCTAAGGGATGCCAACTTGATTTGAGTTGCCTCATCCTTGATTTGTTGCACACTTCAATAAACCTCCATCTATCTGATCCAATTGTCAAGTCTCTCTACATTAACTTCACCATAATACGTGGGTAATTCAAATTTAACATCAAGTTTTAATAAAGGCATTTCATTCTTATGTTTATGGACATGTTTCTTTGCATTGGATTTAGAAATTGAACTTGAAGAAGAAGGAGAAGAAGGAGGTGAAGGAGGAATTTGAGGAGGATCCTCTCCTTCTTCACTTTTCCCCTTTGAAGATTCACAAAGAACTGGTCTCTTACGTTCCAAGTAATTCTCATACAAAACCTTCATCATCTCCGACATGGCGAATAAAGTTTTTTGAAACTCTTTCTCATCCTGAGAAAGTCCCTCTTTCGATGCCATCTTCTTGCTTTGAGAAGTTCTCTTTCTCAATCCAATCAATGGATTATATTCAACAATCTCACCTTCTCCACGAAGTATATTTTCCTTGCTAATCACGCAAAACTCAAATCCAAACGTCAACTAGCTCTGATACCACTTGATTCGAAAAGATCTTTTATATGACAATGGTTGAGTTATTATGCATGTGTTAATTAACCATTTAGGAAGTTGAATGGAAGAGGAAGAAATATGACAGCCACATAAACATATACAGATCTTAAATAAAGCATAAACAATGGCAAACCAATGTGATAATGGAGTTTTGGCAATCTCAGCTACGTCTCTGGGCCTTTGTCTCAATGGGTGAGGCTTTCTTATTTTTGTTCAAAGATTTAAAATTACATCACAACAGTTCCAAAAGGTTACAAAATTGATCTAGTCTTATTCTACCAGATCTTTAGAACCCAACAAAAGAAACAACACTGAAATCGAATGACCAGAGCTCCCAGAAGTGGCCTGCAAAGGTGCGCTCCTCAATAGCTTCCCTGCATAAAAATGGATTTGGCTTGGCAAATATTCAACATAAACCTGCTCTGAATGTCCTCCCATGGCTCCAAGAAGCCCCGACTTATATAGATCTGAAGTTGGTAATCATCTCCCAACTTCCCCCCAAGATTTGGCCCAAAAAAGGGCCCAATATCCCCAATATTGGCCAAAAATCTCCAATTATGCTAAAAAAAAACAATAAAATCCATATTCCAAAGTTTAAAAACCACTTTCTACACATAATTTGGGTGCAACCCCTAACTGGATGGCCCTTGGTCGTATGGGAATCTGCCATGTAGCCAAGCACAAACACCTGGTGCGCTAGCTCCCTTGTATATCGGCTCCCAGATGCATAGAATACAATGTGGACACACCTTCACGCTTAGTTATGCCCCCGATATATTGGCCCCTTGGTTTAGCCCCTGGTCGGCGGGCTAGCCCGACTGACCGAGCTAAACCCTCAACCACCGCGCCAACTAATGGAATAACCCAGGGTATTATGGTGATTTGGTGGCACATAGTAATGACCAAGGATTGGGCTTAAGTTTAAACTACTCCAATAAAAAAGAGTAGTCTGGTCATTATATTAATAGGGCATATGTGACCACGCTAGGGGCTGGGGCTAGGCCCCATCCCTTTTCCGCTTGAACCACACCACTATGAAAACATAAATACAAGTTGTGCCCTTTGTATAACAAGAATAACATGCGGGTGGCCTGGCTAGCCCGAACCTGCTAAGGCATAGCCCCATATCGAGGTTGTGGGTTCAAATACCACAAAATCCAACAATTTTGCAACCAATGAACCAACCAATCTATGGGTGCCACGTGGTAACCCATGTCTGGGCCACGTGGCACCTCCTCATTCACTTAAATTGGATGCCACATGTCGAGTGTTTAATGGTCCACTTAGTTGTTGAGCTGTCAACCACTGTACTTGCCACTTTTCTTCCACATCATCCATACAGATGTGCCACATGTCACCACCGCAAGGGTGACACGTGTCACTCCCTGATTGGCCCAACTATACTTACACGTCATTCGTCTGTACACCCAATCAATTTGCCATGTCAGCTATATGGACCCTTCCACATCATCGCCAACTGTGCCTTCCATGTCATTTGTATCTTCGTATGGTCTGTACAGTCAAATACCACGCGATAATGTACGAAATGTACAATCATCATTTTTTTCTTTGTTTGGCAAAATGAACAGATTGCCATATCCAGAGCATACGATGTATGTTTGCGCCCGTTCAATTTGTGTTGGGTTCGTATCGACGAGGCCTATGTAAATGTTTGTTTTGAAGCCATTCTGAGAAATGTTATTTTTAGGCCTTTCTGAGCCCCATGAAGCTCCTCGATCCAAATCTGGATCATAATCTCACACACTGACCCTCTTACATGAATTCAATTATTGAGTGTCTAATAAGTCAAAGGAGGATTAGATGGTAATGACACATTAACTTAGGCAATGACATGAGTTTCCCCTTTGACTCCCTCTAGCTCCGTCTCTTGTGGAATCATATTCCCCCATCATTACCGTCCCTCTCGTATCACATCCTGTGATTATTATTTTTATTAATAATCCATTATACAATTTACATAGCTTGGCCCTCAACCATATTGATCAATATAGGATCTCTTTCCTAAAACATACCGGCTCACCAACCTAAATCATAGTTGAACAATTAAATTTTAATTTACAAGGATTAAAAAGGGAGATATTACATCCTCTCCCCCTTATTTTTGCATTGTACTTAGTGTACAACACCATACAAGTGTACATACACATTACAATGCAAGGTTCTCAAACCTTTTATCAACATATAAGATCTTTGTCTTAATATCACATAGGCACTTCAACCCAAAAACATATATACATAGGCACTCCGACCCAAAACATGTACACATAGGCATTCCAACCCAAAACCATACATAATGATTTCATAATTTGGTAACTCTTGCAGCTGTTTCAACCAATGATCTCTTGTTCCACTTAGTTTGTACCACTTCCATATTGACTCCAACTACAACATCTTTCATAATTTGTCGATTCCCACATGAATTCTAACCAATAGGATCTCATTCCACTCACAATCCAAAGAAGTTTACCCGCTTATCTGCACCATAGTCCCTCAGGTTGTACCACCTCCCTTTAGGGATTTAGCACAAACTTGAGCAAGAAGTCTCAGAGCTATGGCTCTAGGAACTCTAGCTGTGATAATGGAATCTCCAAACCTTCAAATAGTTGAATATGTGCATCATGCATTGCATCTTTTACCTCCTTTGCATCTTCTAAGCTATAAACAAGTCCACTGGAATTTACTTATTTCATGCCTTTGTCCTAGAGATATTCTATACAACCACCATGAAAACATACACATTATGTCCATTATCATATAAAATTTATATTTTCCATAGGATCCCTCAACTCCATAATGAAATGTTTATTCAAGAGTAAGTTTGTAACCATAAGCAATGCTTATTTGTATGGATATCTTGTGCTTCAAAAATTTTCCATGGACAAGAATTCAACTCATTGTTCTTTTCTAACACACCTTCATGATTCCAACCACCATTCTATATGCATGATTAAATTGTTTCTTCCTTGCTATACTCACCCTCTGGGATCAAGCATCCCCTTCTTGGCTACAAAGTCCTTCAGGTGATCCATCATTTTCCAAGGTGTTCTCGTGCAAGGAGAGCACCAACTTATTTCCAGACTCCCACTGGCAATCTGTAACCTGTGGCAATCATAGGGTTCCAGTTTCATAACATTGTCCTCCTTCCCAAGATTTCCAAATTCAATAGCCATTATCTCATTTGTATCACACACATACAATCATCATGAGATATCATCATAACAATGTCACTTATAAATTCATATCTATTTCATATAGGAAAATAGAATTTCCCAAGCATGAGATTCCCCTCTCACAATGATTGGCTCTTGTAGCAACAAGAATCAATATTCCTTATGGGATTATACCATTTCCATACTTGAGACCATTCTTCCTACAATTTTCTCAACTTTCATTCAGCCAAACATATTGTTAGTATCTCATGCACATTATAGTTTCATAGCACATTTACAATGGTTCAAAAAGTGATCTTAGAATTGTGCATACTAATAATTCAATCACTTCTTTCTATTAATCATTTTATATGAAATGAAACGATCATTCCTCACCTATGCATTATCAACACCTAATCTTTCCGTAATGCAATCAAACATTACTAATAAATAAATTGATGTGCCAATATCCATGGTCACATATACACAATGCATCCTTGCATTGACTCCATAATACCACATATCTATGTCATGTATTCCACCATGGTGAGTTGGACGGTCTAGCCAATTCCTCAACATATCATCCAAAGTCTTCCCAATTTACTTGTTTGACCATTTGGATATCTTCCTCTTCGACCCATACACAATACTAGGAATACAATCCCTTAGTGCTACTCAGTTTCAACAAAGAGGTTGCAATCCAAACATTGGTTATATAGGGGAAGACTATTGAGCACTTGTACGATGTTATAGCCCTTCCATATCCAACATCAACATGGCCTCACACATGGATATCTCTATTAGCATCCATTTATATAGCATGAGTGTATCTATTGACTTGATCTGGTTATGATCTCATAACCAACATAACATAATATGCAATTAAATTTCATACAATTGCGTACAAGCATTACACAACATGTGTACATTAAAGGACCTCTGCCTTTACAAATCAATTCAAATATTAAAATTCAACTGAGGGAATTCTTACCTTGATTCCATTCAACATTTATGCATCATAAGCATTCACATGCATACCTGTTATCAAATTACTTGATGCTACCTGATCAACTCGTATTTTGTATAATTTCGCAGGATCTCTTCTCCAACCTCTTAATCAATTTTTTTACATCCTAATTTGTGTTCATATGATCTTTAATAATATCTAAAGCCATATCCCATAGATTTGAGAAATTCTTACTGGATTCCTTGATCAAACCTATGAAAATTCACAATTGGCGTACCAAGAGTCTAGTGAAGCTTGCACTTGGATTTTCTCCTCATCAGTCATTCTGGAACAATCTTTCGGCACGATATTATAATGTTCTTCCCATACATTTATTTTCTCAAAATACTCATGAGCAACTTTCTGTTTATCAAATTGTATTTTAGACTCTTTAGTGAATTTCAATAACTAGTCATGTTGTCCTTTGATTTCATTCAACTTAGCATAAAATAATTCTTGAAGAGAAGTTAATTGATCACATATTTCAATTGCCTTTGTAATGATGATTTATGTGTTTGTTTCACCTTTAACTCATTGATTTGTGCCACCAAAACATTAATTTTCTCCTCATGGATCTTGATCATTTCTTTCTTTTCTTCGTGGAGAACAACTAATTGCTCAACATGTTCTTTTATGATATCATTTGCTTCATCTTTAAGTCATGTCCTCCAAATAACCAAATACATTTCTACATCGCAATTAACATGTCTACAATAATCAACACATGATCTCTATATATACCTATTCACACTTGCACATGAGGCTCGTTTACTATTAGGCCGACTCTATTACATATATATTTACACATTACATGTACATTTATCCCCATATAATCCTCCCTTGGGGTCATATCATATACATTTAACCCTATATACAGCCCCCTTGGGTCATAACATTCACTTCAATCAAATTATTCATTTGGGATTGGTATTCTCTGAACAAAATGGATTCTCGGGCATTTATTCTTTTCCTTTCTCAATTAGGAAGTTAGTTTGTTGATAGAACATTTGTTTGCATTAACAAAAGATCTTAAGGCATCACCAACTTCTTCTGCAAACTCTTCCTCATTCAAATGAGAAACATTCCATAATTGAACTAATTCCTGTGAGTCTCTTCAGGTTTTCCTATTTTTCTCTTCTTGTTTCTTCTTTTGACAGTGATTTTTTTTGTATCACTAAAAACATAAGTATTTAGAGGCAAGACAATTTCTTGAATAGGTTGAAAGTTGTCAATATAAAAGGTTCTGGATATTAATATACCAGAGATACAAGTAATAGGGGTGGTATCAATGGAAGTGACAATTGTGATGACTGTTGAACGAGTGTGTTCAATACTTTGGGTGGTACTCCATTATTTTCTCTTTTCAACAGATTTCTTAGGAGTCTGTAATGTTTCTTTTTTGTGAGTGTTTTGTTTTGTATCTTCATTGTCTTTATTTTGATCATCTCTACATGTTACATCCTCCTCTTGCTTCTTCTTATCAATTTGCATGTCATTGGATAATTTTTTTTTATTTTTTTTTTTCTATCGAATACTATGATTTTTGTATCCTCTTCTTCATCTGCATTTCCTCTAATAATTCCTTTCTTTTCACCTTTTTCTTTCAGAAAATCGTTCTTCCTATTAACCTACCAATCCAAGAATTTCTATATCTTGGGACTATTTTCCAAATCCTGAATTTTTTGGGATACTTCTTGATAATTTTGGGTTATCTGAAAAACAATATAAAATGGATCATCCTCATGATTATAAGATTTAACATTTTTAACCATGATGCAATGTTTCTTGACCAGACCTATTCGGTCATGTCTCTTAAAATTTCCTTGAGCAAACCAAATTCCTTCCAGTTGTTCAACTTATTTTAAGGCATGTTTGGAATTAAGTAAGGAATGAATTATCGATGAAATAGGAAAAGATGACAATTTCTTTTTCTGACTTTTTGATAAGGAGGAAAAAATACCAATGACTACAATTTGATATGGTATCTCCCTAATCACCATTATACATGGAACATATCTGGGAAAAATGTGAGGTGCTCCTTCACAACCATACATTTTCATGTAAGAAGATTCTTCATGAATGAACCTGTCTCCAATTTCTTTGATAGTATTAATGGATTCATGACTTAAACTAGGATTTGGTTGATTTTTTAATTCCATGTACATATGAATCATAAAATGGTTACAAACTTCAGAAAAAATGTCTTTGTAGTTTACTTCCCATAACTTAGAACAATGCATATGGATTGGGTCTTGAGAAGGAGACTAGTTCCAAGACAAAGGAAAGGGGTAATTGAACATACTGCATCTATCATATAGCTAGACATAAAAAATCTAGGAAAATATCTTGGTGGTGCCTCATGAGATTTCTTTACTTCTTGTTGGATATTAGCAGATAGAAAATGAGCCAAATTAAAAATTTCTCCTTTTAAAACCTGGCGAAGGAGGGGAACCCAACCTAGTTTAAAATTCAAATAATTATTTTCACCATATAAGTGAAAAAGCATAATGGTGACTAACATAGGAGGTTTTTTTAATCTTTTAATGGGGTATATATTGTTTGAAATGATTTTAAAAGAAAAAGGATCGTGCCACCACTCCCTAATTAAATCACCCCTTTAAATTTCTTATTTTTTAACTTCCTTTTCAATGAAACCCTCAATAAACCTATCATCCAAACTAAATTTAGTAGGCCCTAACTTATAAATATTGGAAATATCCTATGGCCTAAATGAGCGAATAACTATATGAGCATAATTTACAATTGTACAAGTAGAGATGTTGGTATGGGAAATAATCCACCGTACTGTGTCATAATAAGGAAGGATAGGAGGTATGGATGCTATTTTGTGAAGGCTGTACTTTTTGATATATTCAAGGTCATGAATTTCAGACTCACATTCATCTATGAAATATCCATCTTCGATGTAGATTTCACTCCATTCCATGTTATTCTTGACTCCAATTTTATGCAAGGTATCTGCGTAGAAAGTTGAATTTGGGTTCCTTTTTATTTCTTCCTCCTCGTCTTTCTGTTGTTTTTCCCCCCCTTCTTGGTCATCTTGTCGTAGATGTAAATGTGTTGAACATGCACAAAATATATCTAGCTAAACAATAATACACACATTTGTAGAGAGAATTTGAGAAAGAAGAAGAAGGAGAGAAAGAATGGAAGAATTCTCATTAATCGTTGTGAATAATGAATAATTTACACATGATATACTATGTATAACTCAATGAGTGTGCACTGGAGGATAAACAATGCACCATACTAGTGGTATAGAGTGATCGGGACACACACCAACAGTTACAGGAGTGAACTACCACCTAGTCTAGTCTCTCAGGCAGTTACGGGAGTGAACTGCCACCTAGTTGAGTTAACTAGTCAACTAGTCTTCAGTTAACTAACTAAAAAGAGAGTAGTGAGGAGTTAACTCAGGGAATAAAGGGTAATGTGCCATTATGGTGATGATCCCAAGGCAATTTTTTATTATATGGTGATGATCCCAATGTTTCATGGTGACAAAACCAATGCAACATCTAAACTCAACTCAACTAGTCAAACTGAAGTGTCAACTGAAAGAGAATATTCTCCAGGTGGAATATTCTCCCCTAAGATATAGGAGACTGGATAATGACTAATTATGACTAATAAAAAAGGAAAAACATTAGGAAAAAGAAATCCTAGGTGTATGTGAAGTAACCACAACACCGCCCTTGAACATCACTATGGTGAAAATAAATAATGGGTCCCGCCAACGAGGCCATGTTAGGTACCCAAATACAAAAGATACAATGAAATAAAGTGAGGAAAGAGGGAAACTCCCCCCCCTCAAGCTAAAATATATGTAAAAATAAGAATTACAGTTGCTAGGCAATTGTGTCCTTCACTCCAAGATGACTTCGCAGAGAATGAAACTTTTGCTCAGTGAAGGTGTTGGTGAAGATCTCTGTCGTTTGTTCTGCTGAAGGACAGAAATGTAAGTCGATGATACCCTCATCTACTAAGTCCCAGATGTAGTGCATGTGGATCTCGATGTGCTTCATCTGCTGCCTCTGAATTGGATCTCTACATAACTTCAGAGTGCTCTGGTTATCACACCATATGTCGATTGGCCAATGAAACTGAATGCCCAAATCAGTGAGAAAATGTTGTAGCCACATAGCCTGGATGGTTATGTTAACTACCCCTTTGTACTCTGCCTCGACTGAATATAGAGAAATGGAAGCTTGCTTCTTGCTCGACCAACAGATAGGCTCGAAAATAAGACTGAGTGAGTAACCAGATGTGGACTTGCGATCAGTGTTATCGCCAGCCCAGTCGGAATCAATAAACCCAATGAGATATAATGTAGAGTCTGTTGCATAATGAATCCCAAAGGTGATGGTGCCTTGTACGTGACGAAGGATACGCTTTGAATCCTTCCAATGTAGCTCATTTGGCTCCTACATGAACATGGAAATTGCGCCAACTACATATATGAGGTCTGGTCTGGAGTGTGTGAGATACAACAAACTCCCCACTAGTTGTTTGTATAGTGTGCTATCAACCAATGGAGTATCCATGCCATCCTCAAGTTTGACTTCTGATAGGAAAGGATTCTGAGCATACTTGCAGATTGTCATGTGAAATCTCTCAAGAATATCTCATGCATACTTGGCCTAAGACAGTTGGATTCCTGATGCATCCTGATTGATCTCGAGTCCAAGGAAGAAGTGTAGCAGACCCATGTTCGTCATCAAAAACATGTCATGTAGAATCCTCTTGGCTGCAACAATCGTTGAAGTCAAGAAACTAGTGATCAACAATTCATTAACATATATAACTAAAAGTAGAAGTGAATCATCCATCCTGAGCATGTAGACATTCGGTTCTGATTTACAATGTACAGAGTTTTGTGACAATAGACAGGAGTCCATCTTGGAATACTATGCCCTCAAAACCTACTTGAGGCCATAAAGGGACTTCTTCAATCGACATACCAAAGATGAGTCCTGCATAAATCCCTAGGGATGCTCCATGTAGATCTCCTCAGAGAGATCACCATGAAGAAATTCATTCTCCATGTCCATCTGATGGACTTCCCATCCCTTGGTTGTCGCAATGGCAAGTGCCAATCGTATGGAATCCATCTTCGCTACTAGAGTGAAGGTCTCATCATAGTCAATACCATTTACCTATTGAAAGCCTTTGGCGACAAGCCTGGCTTTGTATCTTCTAATCTGTCCATTTGTTGCGCTCTTGGTCCTGTAGATCCATCTACATATGACAAGTTTCCTCCCAAAAGGAAGGGGAACCAGATCCTAATTTTGGTTCTCGAGGAGGGAGTTGTACTCCTCATGCATGGCAGATTCCCAAAAGGGATTTCCAGCAGCCTCGCCATAAGACTGTGGATCTGAAGACTGAACTAAGAAAATATGCCTGGAGGGAAATGGTTCAGTGGCAGTGAGTGAAACATGAGGCTCCTCGAAATTAGATTGAGTCCTCGTAGTATTGGATGGATCACCAATGAGTTCGCCTGCATCCTGAAGAGTAGTATGTGCCCACTTGGGCCTCTTCTCTATATTTGCAACTACATCTGAATTCTCTAACTCTGCATCTGACTGTACTGACTCTGAATCTAAATCATCTGAGTCCTCTGAATCAGAAATCTCATCTGAAGAAGAGTCGGCATATGCATGCTCATCATCTCAGACAGGTGAGAGAATGAAGGTGTATGTATGCGGTTGTCATGGTGCATGTAAGACACTTTCCTCGAATTGGACAATTTTCTCAATGATGAGTCGGTGCGAGGAAATATCAATAAGCCTATATCCCTTCACACTGTCAGGGTATCTAACAAAAATACACTCAATTCTCTGTGGATCAAGTTCCTTCCTCTTTTCAGAGGGAATCTGGGCCCATGCACATGAACCGAAAATGCGAAAGTGGATCACTTCTGGTTTGAGGCCGCTCCAAGCCTCATAAGGGGTCTTATCCTTGACGGGTCTATGGGGAGATCTGTTTTGGATGTATGTTGCATAATTAAGTGCTTCAGCCCATAGTCTTCGTGGTAGTGACTTTGCATGCAGCATGCAAGATGCCATCTCCTTTAGATATATGTTTTTCCACTCAGCAACTACGTTTTGTTGTGGAGTATAGGGAACTGTGTGTTGTAATTGATTCCATGCCTCATGTCAAAGATTATGGATCTCATTATTTACATACTCTCCCCTGTTATCATTTCGCGGGACTTTGATCTTCTTTCCAGACTATGTCTCAACTAGGGATTTGAAATATTTGAGGTGTTGAAAGACCTCAGATTTTTTCCTGAGAAAGTAGATCCATGTAAAACGTGAGAAATCATCAACAAAAATGAGAACAAACCTTGCTTTCCTGATGGATGGATGTGGAAAAGGACCCATAAGGTCACTGTGGATCAGATCTAAAGGTGAAAAATCTCTTTGAGACTTTCCTTTGTTGAATTTCTCTTGAGGTTGTTTTCTGAGAACACATCCCTCACATACTCCCTTGGAGAAATGGATGTATGGTAGACCATCAACCAATCTTTGCTTGCTAAGTTGTTGCATGTATCTGAAATTCAAATGTCCAAACCTTTCGTTCCATATCATACTACTTTCATCAACATGAGTAAGCAGTAAAGCATAATCAAGTTCAATGAATTCAGAAAATGTATACAATATAGACTGATGATTTACCTCATCGGTAACAACCTTGGAGTTGGTTTGCATGTCGTAGATGTCCATGGAATTTGGTGTGAATATGAATTTATTTCCGGTGTCGGAATTCGTCATCTAATACATGGAGAGAAGGTTGGCAGAAAATTTGGGAACGTGCAACACATTCTCGAAGCTTTCATTGGTGAGTTCAATCCTTCCTTTGTCGATGACTTCGACAGAAGAGTTGTCCCCCATCAGAATAGGAGGACCTTTGCATGCATCCAATGAAGAATATATTGCTTTTGAGGCAGCCATGTGATGTGATTCTCCTGAATCAATGATCCAAGCATCGGGAGAGGAGTTGATGGCAATCAAGGCATGGCTAGAATTGCCTTTCTTGGAATTCAGATCTTCTGAATTCTTCTTCTTGGCACCCTCGGGGATGCGATCTCCAAGGTTGTTTTGCTGAAGTATTTGAGACATGAGATCTATTTGATTTTGCATGCATATGGATTCTTAATGGAATCATGTGTGACAATATATGCATTTCTCCCCTTTTATTCCCTTTTGCCCTTTGGATCTGGAGGCATCGGTGAAGGGTTCTGTGTACCCTTCCTTCTTCGGATGTGCATGAGATTTTCATTTATATTTATCCTTATATTTCTGATATTTTTGGCTGCCATTATGCATAGTGAGTGCATGCGCCCTTGGGCCTTTGATTGTTCCCATGTTGATGATCTTGGTTTTCTCTTGTGTCAGGGATTCGATAAATTCCTCAATAGAAGGCGTCTTCTAGGTGGCTCCAGAGGCGAATCTGAAAGAACGGAATGTGGATATGAATATAGAGAATTCAAGACCAAGCTTGGAAAGAATGGAGAGAACCATTTGTTTCTCCTCCTTCGATTTATCAACCCCGCAAGCTTTGAGTTGCGATAGTAAATCCTTGAATTTTGTAAAGAAATCTTGGATATTGTTGAAGCTTTTTGGATCCAATGTGAGCATCTCCACCTCCATCATGTGTCCCCTAATCTCATCTTGTTTTCCAAAGAGCCCTTTCAAGGTGGTCCAGGCTTCATTGGGAGTCTTACAAGAAGATATGTGAAAAAGGAGATCGAGAGAAATAAGACTGCAAATTGTTCTGAGTGCCTCATCCATGCGATTTAAGTACTTGGATTTTTCTATGGCCGATGTCGGTTATGTATCTATATTCAAGGTTAACCTGTACAACCCTCTGGTTCGGAGATGTATGGCTATTTTATCCTTCCATGCAAAATAGTTGTAAGGTGTAAGAATGAATTCTTTTTGGAAATCCATCTTTCCGCTGTCTTCAATCTTTTGTACCTGCAAAAAAATTTGGTGTAGCTTTTGCTTAGCAATCTGTCAGCTCTCATACCATGTAAATGTGTTGAACCTGCACATAATAGATCTAGCTAAACAATAATACACACATTTGCAGAGAGAATTTGAGAAATAAGAAGAAGGAGAGAAAGAAATGAAGAATTCTCATTAATCGTTGTGAATAATGAATAATTTACACATGATATACTTTGTATAACTCAATGAGTGTGCACTGGAGGAGAACCAATGCGCCATAGTGGTGGTCTAGAGTGATCTGGACACAACACCAATAGTTACGGGAGTGAACTGCCACCTAGTCTAGTCTCTCAGGTAATTACGGGAGTGAACTGCCACCTAGTCTAGTCTCTCAGGCAATTACAGGAGTGAACTGCCACCTAGTTGAGTTAACTAGTCAACTAGTCTTCAGTTAACTGACTGAACAGAGAGTAGCGAGGAGTTAACTCAGGGAATCAAGGGTAATGCGCCAGTCTGGTGATGATCCCAAGGCAAGTGCGCATTAGCTGGTGATGATCCCAATGTTGCATGGTGACAAAACCAATGCATCATCTAAACTCAACTCAACTAGTCAAACTTAAGTGTCAATTGAAAGAGAATATTCTCCAGGTGGAATATTCTCCCCTAAGATATAGGATATTGGATAATGACTAATTATGACTAATAAACAAGGAAAAACTTTAGGAAAAAGAAATTCTAGGTGTGTGTGAAGTAACTCCAACAGTAGAGAGTTCCTATAATTTGAAAGAATTCAAAGTGAGAGTTTGATATATAAAAATTTAATTCAATAATGTAACAATGATCTGAAAGATGGTACTAGCTAGAAAATTTTCATGAAGAAATGGTGTCTTCTACTTCCTGGAATTTAGGTAATTTTTCTACTAACAAGCCTAGAGTAATGTGTGAGATGAAAAACATAATGAAATTTATGCATATAACCAATATCTTCATGTCAATGAGAGTATTCATGTCTCTTTCTAATGTGGCCATGAATTATTGGATCATCGTTTGAAGTTTGGTTGGTTGGACGAGGTGTTCCTCCATCAACCTAATGCTTACCTTCGTAGTTGCTTCAACTTTCTCCCATCTCTAGTTGATGTTTTGATGGATTTTCTAAAGACATTGCTCCATTGAAATGGTTTTCCCTAGTTTCTTGATGGGAGGAAGGCAACTCTTATGTGTTAAGACTTGTGTGACTTTGTGGAGTTGAAATCAAATTGAGAGCGAGCTTGTTTTTTCCTAATATGTAGAGACTGGATCTATTTAGTCATCCAAGCCCATAAGGATTTTTATTTTCACACCGATAGTTAGAATGGTTGGTGTATAAGTTGGTTCCATAATGGGACTCCTTGAATTCTCAGGGAAAGGTGATAGTGATGTGAAGCAACATTGGTTCTTATGTGAATCCATATGGAGTGATAACAATACTACACGCCCTACTGCAAGTTGTTTAACTTTTAAATGACGTTTTACGGTCAAGCCTTGTAATGGTACATGAAATATGTCTAGAGTACCCTAGAAGGTGCTACGAGAACATTAAACAAAGTAAGGAAATCATTCATATTCGAATTCCATATGCCAAAGATAGAATGATAGAGTCGCAGTGAGCTAAAGGACATTAAACAAATTGTGGAAGAGATCACTTGGGAGTATGACCATAGACTCTAGGATTTAATGAGAAAATCAACTGATCAGATCCATGACACCCAACATAAATAATGGTTCATAGACAGACTCCTACTCCTAACTTGGATCCTCCTCAGAAAGAAAGATGGGATTCTCATAGGGAGTATTTAGAGCAAGCCATGAGAATCGAGTCAATAGTTGGGTACCTGGGGAACACAAGTACCTAGGATGTGCTTGCTTCTACTTCAAGTACAACTTTGAAATCGCTTATCTACCTTAATCAAGCAAATCCAGGAGATGAACCAAACTAATACCATCTAAGAAGAAGCATGGTGCACCATCTGCAAGATAGAGAGTCATTTGGACAAAAAGTAATCTTTCCATAGGGTAAGGGGGTGTGCCTCACCCTACTCTGAGTCCTTTCCCAAGGAAATATTTCAATTATTTATAAGTTTAAGCTTAATTCCCAAAATGAATTACTTCCAACCTTTGAATGAACTTTAATCTTTACGTGTAATAAATCCAAAACTTATGAAATAAAAAAATATGAAAACCCTCTCGATTGTGGAGCAATGAGTGAATGAAAGAGTTTATCTAGGCTTGTAAAAGACAAATGCGTTTAAATCCTCTTCAATCCTTTCGAACTTTAATGAAATAATAATTAAATTGAGTGCTAAGACAAGAAAGATCTTTTACTCTATGTGTGAGATGTGACATGGACAAGACCTAAGAAGGCCTTTGAACCTTGACCTGGTTTTGCACATTCATGTATTTCCTCTAAAGGCGTAATTTTTTGTTTGTATTTCATGTGATGTAGAATTCAAATAGGTCTAGAGTTGGAAAAAGAGTCTTTCTTTCAGAAAGAACACAAAATTCCAAATTTTTTGGGTAGGACCATTTACTATTGCACAAAATTTAGGGAATAAGCCTTTCATTTAAAGGATAGCCAATAAATATTGTTTTCCATACAATGAATGGGTCTCTCCTCAAGCCTTATTACTCCTATAATGTAACTTAGCTTTAGTTTTACGTTATATATAGGATTGCAATAGATTTTCATTATAAGACTACAATTAAGAATTTTGAATTTTGGTTTTTAGATTTAACTTGTTGACGTCTTCTTCATTTTCATTGAACTTTTGTTTTCATGTTGCTTGTGTTTTTTACATATAGCTTTTCATTTTGTTGATTCAGTTTTGCATTTTTCTTTGTTTCTTTAGTTCATTTTCCTTTTTCTTGAATAGTTGATTAAAATTCATTTCTAAAAGTGCATATACAACTGTATGAAACTTAGAAAGAGGTTGTCTATTCCATTTGCTTGTGCTAAGTCTTTTGGTTATCTTTGACATGACTATTATTAGTCTACGATGTTGCATGTTTATACCTTGAAACAAGGACATAATGGTCAAGGGTTTCCTAATGCGCAACCTAAGTGGTAGTTTGAGTTCCCAAGCTATATTGATTAGGATTTCCTACTCTTCTTCATTGTCCCTTTTCTTTTCCCATTACAGAATAATAATTCAAATATATTCATCTTTTGCATTTTTCAGAAGTGAATAGGTATCTTTTGCATGTATCATGTATTAATTCAACTTGTTATTATACAATTATTGAAATGTGCACACAATACTTCAATCAAAACTAAAGAATCTAAAATTTGATGTTGCAAGTATGCCACACCTCAAGTGGAGTCGTCAAACATGGATTCAAATTCTTTCCAACCAATGATCATTTGCGAAGTGTCACAATGAAGTAACCCCGAGATCAAAATAAATTATGAACTATAAATATTTCCTTGCCATAAAATCCCACAGGCTACCATAGGATGTCCTCCTAATTTTCATTCATTGCAACTATTGGTGGTTGGTTCATGATTTATTTATGACAATGGTTGCATGGTGATATCACATTGTTACGATTTCTAGTGATTAGATGTCATCTCTGATGGGTTATGGTTTTCATTGAGTAGGGTTATTGATGATACTTGATGCTTGACACCTTCATGGAATATATGTGTGTTGGATTGTGCTTATTTTATGTGTTTGCTAGTTACTTGTAGCTTTAATAATTATCATTTTGGTTCATGATTGAAAGTACTGCCATTAATATGTGGTTTAGCTCTCCACCTGCAAAACCAACAAAGTTAACACATTACAATCAAATGAAAATAAAATTATTATTGTAAATGTTTATTAAAGTTAGAATGGCATATGTGTATTGACGACATTCTAAGGCTATCATAAAACACTTACGTGTTGGAATACTAATGCATGGAAAAACTACCCTATCTCGTTTGTTGGATTAACTATTACTTGCAAACCATGATGTGATCTCAATCATTCAACCATTGTGTATTTGATGCATGGAGCCATGCCATAGATCATTGTTTTTTTCCCCATAAAACATGTTTTGTAATGAAGGAAATAAAACCCATATTCTTACCTATAGGTGGAAAAAATTATGAATATTTGTGGGGATTTTAAAACTTGACCCATTTTCATCCTTTGTTGACTATCCGATTTTTTGTTTCATATGCCCACCAACGCCATTTAAAAACACAAAAATTTGTATAGTTTACATTGTGGTTTTACCCTTTCCTAACTTGAGTTTGGAAGTAACTATATGTTGATATCATACCTTGTTATGCTTGTTGTTTAGAATGAGTAGTAATAGGGGTTCACTCCATGCATGATGGTCCTTGGTTTTAGAGTGTTTTCCCATGAGTTGAGTGTAAACAAAAAATAATGATAGAACTTGGGCTTTGGGATTTGATTTGTACGTCATGATGGGACATCATTTACAAGTGAATAAGTTGGTACAAATGAGAATGCAAAACATGTATTTCTTGTACAAATTCATGCCTATATATATGACATTTTACGTAACTAATGGAAGCATTGAGTTATTGTGCTTGTAGATTTACCTCAACACACCCTTATTTAAAGCTTGCAAATCATAATGATATCCAAGGAGGGAATAGGTGTAGCCTATTGTAAAGGTTGAAAAAATTATCCTTGTTTTTTCTATATCCTAGCATAAGCAAGATTTACCTCAAAAAAATATACGTTCAATAAATGATGATGAAGGAAATAATACTGCGTTTTTTTTTACGAAGGTGCAAGGATGATGTAACATATCAATGCCATGATGCCTTTGTCGAGAAACAAATTTAAACCAACTTCTTAAGAATATTAAATGATCATATTGAGTATTGTATTAAGAACTAAAGCATGTGAGTGGTATATTTTAAATGGTTGTCCCACATGAATCTTTCCCCTCTTTGCACCTTCCTTGACTTAAACCATGTATAATCACACGCCTATCCATCCTACATGGCTATGTTTTTTTCATTGTAATCTTGCATGCATTATTATAAGTTGGAAAAAGGATAAATGATTGCAATGTATGCATGAATACTAAATGAAATTTTAAATGAATGGACGGGGAGGAACTCCTCAAAATCCACTTCGTTACAAACTAAAACCAAGGATTGGTCATGGTCATGCCACTACCATAGCCAAGTACACCACATTGGAGAATGGTTTCCATGAGTGAGCACAAATCACTCTTCAAAATGGGACTTTTATAGTTTAAACAAGCATACCTTGGTTGAAACAACAACCAAGGCGGTATGTAATTTATGAGGAGGTAATGCATTCCATTAATTGAGATGTGGATGGTTCAGTGCCTTTTTCCTAGTATGGATTGTTGTGCTTTGATATATTTATTAAAAACTAGTGACAATTCATAATTATAAATAATTGAGAAATTGTGGTTTCATATGAAAAAGTTATGCAAATATTGATTTTCAAATTATCATTTATATGTGGCTAAAGGAGAAGAAATTTTACATTTTAGGAAGATTAAATAGTTGTAAATGAACATTCTTTGTGTGACCCTATATGTGGCCCATGACCCTAGAGACTTTGATCACATTTGGACTTCCAAATTCTTACTATAGAATAATGTTAAAATTTATTCATCTAGAAAAATAATTTATGGAGGAAACTCAAAGGGAATTAGTGATCTTTCACCTACCCACTTGATCCCATACAAAATAAATGAGGACCTAATGGATAGGGTGAAGAAAGAGTGAGTAGGTACAACTTTTAGTTCACTTTTTCTTTATGTAATTTCCCTTCTCTCAACTCTTTGAGAACTTGATAGTGTTAGAAATAACATGAGGGTTATCATAAGGTCCAACATTAAGGGTGAAAGCTAAGGTGCTTCCATTGGGAGGTAACATTCAGTTTATTGGCTTTGTGCGTGTATTTACCTACAATTATCTATGTCACTAATTCTTTCATGGATGTAGATTCATTTCGAACAATTTGAGTGAGGGGTTGACAAGATATTCACATTGTCTGGTACTTCACCCTTTCTAGGTTTTGATATGTTGTGAACAACACATTGTCTTAGAAACATCTTGATTGTAGGAATCCAAACCAATTGCTAGTATTCTTATGGTTATCTAGATGCATATACAATTGATCAATAAAATTATTAGGTTGTTCTGCATGCAACTCTCTCTCTTTTACATTACCTAGTTATGTTTTTTATTTATATAGATGTTTGATTGATTTAATTCCTCTATTTTTCTTGTAACTATTTTCCATTTACATGATTTATATGGTTCCATAACAACTACCTAACATTTGTGATCTATTTTTCATTACATACTAATTTTAATGATTTAGTTTTCATTAAACTTCAACATAATAATTATTGTCAATCGTGGTAGTATGTTTGCAACCTATGTATGTTTCATTTTTCAGCTAATTGGTATGCACAATTTATCTTTTATTAGATCTGAATTACATCTCTTAACAATTGTTTCAATAGTTTTTATTTCACTTGTTATCTTAGGTTGAGTTCCTACATTGCTTTACATCATTTGTTAAGAGCAGACTTGCATTTTTAAACTCACCTATAGAAATCAACCACCAATCTAAGGCACATCGTAAATTAATGTGCACATATAATACAATGACTAGTACTCTTATGGGTAATAATTCCACTAAATTAGTTGACCATTGAATCTAACCATCTAGTCAAATATTTTAGGGATTTAAGCCTCTAGGATTCCATGCCCTTCTTCCCCTTACAAATGCTACAATATTGTTTTCTATGTTTTTGTTGGAGTTCTACATTCGGAATTAACAACATGTTTGATAATGCATCTAAAATATCACTCATACTATTGATAACTTCAACTTGTGCACTTGGAACATTTCATTCTTCGAAAGAAATATAAGCATGAAGTTTGTCTACCTTGAACTAGTCTAGAGCATGTATATGGGAAGGAAGTGGTGTGTACTATTATTTCCTTTGTTAGAGAACTAGGGAATTATATATCAAGGAGCTATACATTCAAAGAAGAGGTGATGTCTAAAGACATTTTTAAAACACTTAATAATAAGTGATTATATCTCAACATATAATAGGAAACACAAAGAACCAAAAATATTTTATGATATATATAGTACCAAAGTGTAACTAGGTCCCTTGAAGCAAGGTAGACATGGTCCACCTTGATTGGTTAAATCAGATAATGAACTCCTTGAATTCTACCTTGACATATGCGCTAGTCCACTGCCATGGTTGACCCAACCAACCAACCAAATGCTTAGTCGACCACTTAATTGACTCTTCTAATCAACTATTGATTGTCTACTGATTGTCTCTAGAATATCTAGAGGAGTGAAGAAATTTCTTAACTTATTGTTCCAACAAATCCCCATTAGCACAATGCTTTAGAGATTAAGAAGCTGAAATTATATTTACTACACACCTCTCGATAATTATAGCTTCATGAAACCCAAGGATAGCCCAAAGTTTCATGAAATTATCTTCTGTGAGAGGATTCATAAAGATATCAATAACTTGAGCATATGTTCTGAAATAGATAAGAGACAAAACAACATCATATGCCTCAAATAATAATAATGAATCTCCACTTGCTTCATCTTACTATGTGTAATTGAATTATCAACCAACTTTATGGAGCTTTGATTATTACAATCTACTACAGTTAACTCCTTTTTGAGCTCATCTATAATATTATGAATCCACACTACCTCTATGTTAGCATTAACCACACCATGATATTTTTCTTCTATGGTCGAAAGAGAGACTACCTTCTACTTTTTACAAGACCATACTATGGGTCTAGAGCTAAGATGAAACGCATATCTTGATGTAGACTTATTGTCATCTCCATCTCTAGCCCAATACAAGTTAGTGTAGCCAAATAATTGGTTCTTGGTACAACAATACTTTATACCAAGCTAATAATTACCCTTGATATAGTGAAAAAATCTATTTTTGGCCTTCATGTGACTTTCTTGTGAATCTAGCATGAACTAAGAAACCACACTAACATCAAAGGAAATATCAGGTTAATTGTGAGTTAAATAAATAAGGCTACCAACAAGTTACCTATAGAGAGTAGCATCAACTTTGTTGGCTAAATTTATAGTTAAGAGACCCTACTACAAATCATTAAGAGTTAGAAGGGAAAATTACCAACCAAGAAGAGCAATTTGCTTCCTAGGGAAGTTTCACCAAGAATATCAATAAAACAAGAGTCTATCTACCCATAAATAACAAATCATTGGGTTTGTGAGATTGTATGTGATTTCAATAATAAAATGGGCAAGCCCTTGGGATCACTAGGCACTTGGAAGAGCTTGTTGGATTAATAGGTTAGTGATTTTTCACTTGGGGCGAATAAGTTGAGAGGTTGTTATTCTCCAAGGAGATAAATTTTAATTTGTTGGGGTGCTTTGCAAATAATAGTTATTAAAATCAATGTCCACATACCTTGAAAGAGCTAAATCATTAAGTTAGAGGTTCTAGCATGCCATATCATTGAGCTAGGTGGTAGTCTACAATATGAGGTGATAAATATCACTTAGATAAGACTCTCAGGTGTCTAACTCTCCTCCAGACTAATCGATTCTCTTGTGAAAGTCTCTCGTCATGAATACAAGCCAAAAAATGTCATGCTTTCCCAAGATATGCCCAAATTCTAAGTTATAAAGCTTGGTTATGGAGCAAGGTGAGAAATTTCACTTGTGCAATTTTATTGAGAATAGAAATAAAAACAAGTGACACTCCATCCAAAATATCCATTTCGCTAAGTAAGAGACTCGTTGGTTTTAAGTTCCAAGTCTCAAGGTAGATAAAGTGTGAGGTAAATGATTAGATTCTTACAAGGTAGGCTTCCCATACCCAACATTTTAATGTCATTTTTGCCATGCAATGAATACATTATATGCATTGATATTCATTTGTATTTGGTTGAATAACAGTCTGTCAAGAAGGACAAGGTAACATGTAGAGTTGTCATTGATACAAAGAATAATAGTAAGTCCATCATGAATATTGGTGATATTGCATGCAAAATTTTAATATTATGAGAAGGCTCTCATATTCATTGAATCTAATTCTTTTATTGAGAATATTCAAAATATCGTAGTCACCATATGTGTATGACGTATGTGAGATGATGGATACATATAGTGAGGACATATGATGGTTATTGTGGGCTTGAAATCATGAGGAGGATTCCACTATAATGACACCAAAAAATATGATATTTATTGATGATGTAACATACCTAACAATCTTGCTAGGCCACACTACCATGAAAATCATTCTCTGATACTAACTGTAACATACCCTCTTGCTAAAAACAGATTTAAAATCTCTATGCAACTAAAAATTAATAGCAAGCATCATGCTAAAATACTCATGCATATAACAATAATTATAAAAATGTGGATGCAATTGTTTTTTTTTTTTGTAAATAAGAGGTTATATTATATTGAGATCCTGCAAAAGTCTGAGACAGAGTTCCAAAATACAACTATGACCATGCTGCATTTACTAGACTGCCCCAGCTTGGGGAAACCAGTCTAGCCAGCCCGTTTAGTTCCTTGATCACACCAGTCATAAGCCAAAACAACGACAAGAGAAAACTTATTGATTGTCTTTTAGGCCTAGATTCTAAGTAAACAGTCATATGCTAAAATTAGACACATGGCTGGTAGGTAGGCCATGTGGCTGGAAGGTCACCTGGCCAAGGCTCCTCCTCGATATGCGTAACTCCATAGTCCCAATGATCGCCAGCTTCATCTTTGCATGCAGGTTCCTCGTTGTCGTCCTTTCGCTCCTCCTGCGCCCGGCCTAATTTCGTTGGATGCTGCACCTTGTCCTGAGTTTCCTCTTTATCGGCCTCGGGGTTCTCCATTGTGCTGGTATCGACAGGATCTGAGAATAAGGCTTCATGCATAGAGGATATGATTTGCAGAAATCTTGCCACCTTTTCTTCTGTTGCTTGTATGCGGTATTGTAGATCCGCTACCTCGTGTCGTAGCTCAAAAACCAGATCATACAAGGATGACAGACTTTCTGTGAACTGCACCCTGTCAACAGACTCATGGAGACAAGGACCTGCTCGATTGGGCTGGCTGTAAAGAGGCGGTCCATCATCCAAGTTGCTCAGAGAGTCGCGGGGAGGCATGGAGGTGGACGGTTGTGCTAAGGGGTGGTGAGACAACTGCAGAATTGAAATTGGCATGCGAGAAATGATGGCCATGGCGTTGAACTGTGGGGCGCGCAGAGAGACAGGGATGGGTTTAGAGTGATGGCTAGGGGAAGAGTCGGCGGAAGTCGAATCAGAGGACGTGATCGAGGGTCTGCAAGGCTTCCAGGGGGAGCCTCACCTCGGTCTACCCCTAGGACGAGTCATGGAGAACTCTGTGCTATCTCCCAAGAAGATTAAAACCCCTCGGCGAAGGATTATGCCCTGAATCATGTTGCTCCGGTGTAAAAGAACAGAGGGAGGTCTGCGCTGCACAGGGGAGAGCTTTGCAACCGGCATACCGAGGTGAGTCCCATACATAATGAACGAAGCCATTCAAATTCGCATCGAGGAGGAAAGGACTGGAGCGTAAATGCTCCCTCGCATCACAATAAAACGCATTTAAACGCGGGGTAGGGTGGTGGGCTGTGGCACAAGTCCATCACGTGGCCTCATGCCATGCTGCCCATTGCCATCGCCCAGATTTTGCCATGCCTCTCGCTCTGACACCCCATCCAGGGGGACATCTATCGTTCCAGCTTTGCGAGTGCATTGCAGGAGGATAGGGTGATTCTGATCCTGGGCTGCATTACAGTGGAGGTCTGGTCCTCTCCAATTAGCACCCAAATTGGCTAATTCATCAACAACTTGATTGGCTTTCCTTCTGATATGTGTTGGAATGATGACCTGATTGGGTTGCTTTAGGTCAGCAACGATTTGTAAGCCATGTGACAGTCTCCAGTTGGGCGAGATGTTGTCTGGCCTTGTCCCGTGGATAATTCGACGTAGCAGACTGATGATTACTTGGGAGTCCCCTTCTACTATCATCTTTGTGTAGTTGTTCTTGATGGCGAGTTGCAAGCCCTTGATAAGTCCCCAGAGTTCTGCGACATTGTTCGTGGAATGTCCAAGGGGACCAGCTGCTATGTCAAGGATGTGCTCAGAATGGTTACGTATGACGACCCCATAGCCCGCCACGCCAGGATTGCCTTTGGAGGCTCCGTCGAAGTTCAGCTTAACAAAGTCCTCTGGAGGAGGAGACCAGAGGGAGGGGCTGCACGAAGGGAAGTTGGAGAGAGAGGGGAGGGGTCTTCCCTGAGGAGTAGGAAGAGGAGTCCAGTGCCTGAGTATAGAGATCTCAGAGGGAAGGCAAGCCAAATCCTCATCGGACTAGTTCCTTAGATTGAGGGTTTCCAAGATGTTGCGATGGCAATGTTTCCAGCATTGTTGCCAAGGGAGAGAGGTGTTTCTAAAGATTCTTCTATTTCTTTCTTTCCAGGTTTGCCACAGGATAAAACCCGGTAGAAGTTGCTAGATTCGATTGAGGAGAGGAGAGTGGAGCACCTGATCTCTCCAGTGCAAGATGGTTGCTAAGATGTTGTCTCTGTGGCGGTCTGAGGTGCGCATGATGAGCGCTGCTTGATCCCAAATCTGAGTTGTGTAGGGGCAGGTATTGAGGAGATGATTCATGGTTTACTCTGCCTCTCCACACAGCATGCAAGAGGAGGGTCCTACAAAACCTCTTTTCAGGAGGTTGTCCCAGGTTAGGATACTCGAGTGCGAGACCAGCCATAAAAATAGTGTGACTTTCGGCCAATGTTTCAGATCCCAAATTTTTCCCCATACTTCCGAATCTAGGGGGAGGTTTGATTGAGCTTTGATCTGGTAGGCCTCCCGCGTGCTGAAGAAGCCCTGTGGCTTGTGGCCCCAGTGAAGAGTATCTTCTCCGGCAATTATGGGGATTCTTCGTTTGGTCAGTTCCTCTTGCAGAGGTTCCAAGTTGACATGCATCTCCTGATTGATGCGCCCCTCATCCACATACCAACATCGCCAGGTGTCCTCCGTGGGATCGTCCTGCCAGTAATCTGCTACTCTCGTCAGGCCCGCCTGTGTAGCGTGAGGGTAGATGTCACGGGCCCAATCCTCAGCGCACATTGTCGGCCATTGTTGCCAGGAATCTTGCCAGAAAAGAGCCGTTTTCCCATTCCCTATCTCCCAAAAAGCATGTTGGGTGACCAGTTGTCTGTTCTGCTTGGCCGTTGTCCATATTAGAGAGCCTGGGTTGTCCCCGTTCCATCTGATTAAGTTCGCCTCAGCTGTGTTGGGGGTGTATTTCTTCCTCCACAGTTTTGCCCAAAGGTCATTGGGGTTTTTTAACCAGCGCCACCAAATTTTGGCACTGAGTACCTTGTTCATAATGGATGGGTCTCGTAGGCCCAAACCTCCTTGACGCTTGGGCTGACAGAGCTTTTCCCAGCCTACTAACGCCATTTTTTTCTCTTTGTTGAGGCCCTGCCAGATGAAGTTCCGTTGCAGGCTTTTGATAGTGTTGAGGACGAATTTTGGGGTGGCCAACATGGAGAAGGCATAAATCAGGAGCGCTTGTAAGACAGCTTTGAGCAGGATGAGACGGCTTGGTAGGTTCAGTGCTCTGAAGGTCCAAGAGGAAAGCCTTTTTGAGAAGGAGGAGAGAAGGTGCCTAAGAGGAGTTCTGGAGGGCATTGTCAATCAAGGGTAAGCCAAGGTATTTGGACGGAAGGGAGCTTTTGTTGAAACCAAGAATCTCGGAGATATGTCGCTGGATCTGAGGGGGCGTGTTAAAGAAGAATATTTGGGATTTATCCTTGTTGCAGTCCAGGCCTGAAGCATCAGAGAAGGTTTGGAGAATATCCTGGAGAGTGTTGGCTTCTCGTACAGTGGGGCTTCCCATTAAAAGTGTGTCGTCCACAAACTGGCTGTGTGAGATAGGGGGAGAGATACCATGCAGGGGCAAGCCTGTCAGAAGGTTTTGAGCTAAAGCCGCATGGATGGATTGACTGAGTCCTTCGGCCATGATGATAAAGAGGAAAGGGGAGAGGGGATCGCCTTGTCTGATTCCTCTGGAGGGGGAGAAGGGTCTCGAGGGTACACCATTGACAAGGAGGGAGAAGAAAGCTAAGGAGGTTAAATTTAAGATCCATTCTACCCAGATTTGATCGAAACCAAAAGCTAAGAGCATTGCTCGCATGTATTTCCAGCTTAACTTGTCAAAAGCCTTAGAGAGATCTAGTTTGAGGAGCATACCTGGAGTTTTGGTTCGTTGCAAGGAGTGGATGGCATCATGAGCCAGGATGATGCTATCCAAGATTTGCCTGCCCTCAACATAACCTGATTGTTCTGGGGATATGATTGTTGGTAAGATCGGTTTAAGTCTCTGGGCTATTACCTTTGTGAGGAGTTTGTAGATTACATTGCAGAGGGCAATAGGTCGGTATTGCCTGGCTTGATGGGCCTGCCCCTCCTTGGGGATTAAGGTAAGAAAGGTGGCATTGAGTGCTTGTAGGACTTTTCCTGTGACTCTTGAATCTTCCAAAAGTTCCCAAACCTCAGTCCTGATCATCGGCCAGCAGTAGTGGAAAAAGTCGTTGGTGAAGCCATCAGGGCCTGGAGCTTTGCATTTTGGGGTATCCTGCAACGCTTGGTCCACCTCTTCGATGGTAAAGGGCCAGAGAAGGGCAGCGTTTTGCTCCTGAGTTACAAGCGAGGGTACATGCCTTGTAATTTTGTTGATTGTTGCTTGTCTATCTGGAATGGGCTCGGTAAGGATGTCTTGAAAGTAGTCGATCAAGTTTGTTTCCAGATCTACATGAGAGTGAAGGGTTTCACCTCCTTCCGAGGTAAGATGAGTAATCTTGTTGGAGTGCCTTCTCTGGATGACTGTTCAGTGAAAGAACTTGGTATTGCGCTCCCCTTCCTTAAGCCATTGAACCCTCGACTTCTGTTTCCACAACATTTCTTCCTGTCTGTTCCTTGCGTCGATCTGTTGGACCACTTGAAGTTCCTGTGCTTTTAGCGCCTCGGTGATCCCCTGCTCCCTAATATGGTGCTGTATCTCATCCATTTGCCTGGATAGCTGTTTTTGGGACTCGAAAATGTTGCCGAAAGTTTGCTTGTTCCATAGTTTAAGAGTTTGCTTAAGGTTTTTGAGCTTCTGCTAGAAGCGATACATTTTGGAGCCCTTAGATATCTCGGCTTGCCTCCACCAGTTCTGGATGTTTGCCCGGAAATCCGGGTGATCTAGCCAAAACTGTTTGAATCTGAAGGGTTTCTTTCCAGGGGTTGCCGGGACATCCAGCCATAATTGTATGGGCCAGTGATCTGATCCTAGAAGATTGAGGATGGTAGCTTCCATTGCAGTTCCATCCAACATCAGAAGTTTCGATATTAGGAAACGGTCCAACTTGCAAGCTATTTGGTGCACCCCAGTTCTTCTATTTGTCTAGGTGTGGGTGTCGTTACTAGTATCCAGATCAATGAGCTGAAGTTCCTCTATTAAATTGTTGAAGTCACAGGAGTCTTGGTCTAGTCGCCTTGACCCTCCTCTTTTTTCTTCTAAACTGCGGATGATATTGAAATCTCCGCCAAGAATCCATTTGTTCTGTTTTATTAAGCTGGATAAGTATCTCAGGCTTCTGAGGAAAGCTTGTTTGTCCCTAGGACTAGCCGGGCCATATATGCTGGTGAGATGTCCAGGCTTGTTGGAGCCGATAAGCCTGTACTCTGCTGTGATAGACCATCTTGTAGTATAGAAATTTTCCATCAGCACAATATTAGTATTCCATAGGATAGCAACTCCTCCAGTTGTACATGTGGCATCAATCGAGACTGCTCTCCCTTGTCTCCAGCAATAAGGAAGTAGCCGATCAATGTCTTCTGAGGTGCATTTTGTTTCTTGTAATAGTACAACGTCTGGGGTTTCCGCTATGATCAATTCTCGTAGCAATTTCTGCTTGCTACGTCCATTGAGGCCTCTAATGTTCCATGAGATGATCTTCATGAGGACGGAGGGGTGGGGAGAGGCGGGAAGTTGTCCGAGATTAGGTGGATCTGCCCTAAATTTACCATGAAGTTGTCGATTTCCTGTATGAGCTTGTTTGTGGACTTTCTGCCCCGCTTCTTTTCTTCTTTTTGGCCCTTGCTGGAGTTTTTTATTTGGCTGCCCTGGATTCCTAGGGCTTTACTGGCTCAGGCTGAGGATCCTGCCGAGGAGTTAAGAAACACCTTATGTACCTTTCTCAGTTGATCCCTGGGTATGGTGTATAATTTCTGATGTCGGTAGGCATGTTCTAGGTGTTCCAGATCCACTCCTGCGAGATCCGGTTCCTCCAACTCCATTTCCTCATCTCCATCTTCGACTTCCTGCAGACCTGTCGTTTCCCGTGCCGAGCTTAGGGGGGCAGGTTCCGCTTCCCTATTCTTTGGGAACTGTTCAAGGCCATGACCCACGGTCTGGGGATCACTATGTGAGGGTGGTGCATTCGGATATGCATGAGGTGTTGGGGTTTCTGTTTGATCCTGTAGGGCTGCAAATTTATTGATGGTGGAAGGATCTTTGCTTACCTGGGTTAGCTGCTTGCGTCCTCCTTGTCACCTTCTTCCCGCTGGTTGCACGAATCCTTCCTTGTCCTTGCCGCTTTCTGGATTTCCGACTTTATTGATCATATTAAGAGAGCATTCTCTGAAGAGGTGACCATGTTCATGGCATTTCCTACATCGGAAGGGAATGTGTTCATAATCGATGATTTGGGACCAGTCCTCATCATGATATTCCAAAGTTATGGAGCCCGGGAGCGGCTTGGCTATGTTCAGATATACACAGATTCGTGCATACGAAGTGTAGCGCCGTTGCTTTGTGGCCTCAGAAGATTTGACGTAGATGTCGATGGTGTTACCGATTCCTGCAAGGACCTCTTCCAGCCAAAATTCCTGGGGGAGCGAGTACAAACGAATCCATACCGGCGCATGGGCGAAGTATTCCTTTTCAGGGCTAAACTTTTCTATCCAGAATCTCAGGAATAGGCCTGTCGAGTTATAGAAGTATGGCCCTCCATCGAAGACGCGGTTGCGATCCATGAGGTTGTGGAAAATGATTGTAAAGAATCCCTTCGAGCTCAGCTGGAGATCATAGTGGCCTTTTGGTTTCCACCAGTATTGTATCCATTTGACTAGATCCCGTTCAGAAGGCCAAAGCCCTAAAAACTTCCCAATCAAGGCGTTGTCTCGCATGTATTGCTTCTGTTCCTCGATGCGTGGTGAGCTGACCACATATTTTGGGGCTTGTTGTGCTTGTGGGATGCATTTTCCGGGCACCCATGGGATTGAAGCGCTTGCAGGGCTTTTTTCCTTGGCTGGGTTGATATCCGTTTCCTTGTCTTTGAGGGTTCCCTCTTCCAGTAACTGCGCGCGCATGTCTGGAGGTGTTTCGAAGGTCGGGTGCTTTGTTCCTGCTTCATGTTGTTCGTTGGCCGTGGCCTGGCTATAGGAGACGTCGGTCGACGCCCCCTCCTTGCGATTCAGGGGCCCCTGCGGGGCTGCCATCTTCTAGGCTTAGTACACGGCGGCTAAGATTGCTCAAACCCTAGTTTGCAGAGCTCTGAAAACATATTGTGTGGATGCAATTGTTCAATCAAAACAACAAACACAAAACATTTATATAAAGCCATTTACATAGTGGAATTAACATCATAAAGCATAACAAAAAACTTACTTGTTTATAAAGTAACCAACTGGTTTTGTACAAAGGACATTCCTCCTATCCATAGGCTTTATTTTCCTTTTATCTCAACAACAAACCACCCCCAAGTTGAGGTTATCGATAGACAAGGAGGTCTATCCCTCTTATCTATCCACTCTCCACATTCAGTAGCCCAAAACCTATGTTCTACTCCACAACAAATTCCAATCTTCCAATTCTCTCTTTCCTCTCAACCCGCATAACCCAAGGAATGGGATTCCCCTTCACTTTGAACAATCCCTCGGGTCTTCCAACTTCCTTCCTAGGCTCCAGTGCACTTGTTTGTATAGGAAATCTCACAAGTGGGGGCTCCAACAATTATCAGTTGTTCCAAGAGTGTTCACATAGCCTTCTCAAGTCTCTTTGAGTAGTTTCCTCGAAACATAGGCATACAACCTTATTTTCAGCATCAAACACAATCCAACAAACTATCTTCCCATGGCTATCATGGCTAGTGCTCATTCCCATCACCCAAATCCTCTCTTGATCTTCAAAACTAGCATGTAAAAATAGTCTATTTTCCCCATATTAATTTCCTTCTTCTCCCCTGCTTTCTTGACTCTCACTCTTCCCTAGAAGGATTTCTTGAATCTCACACTTCTCCCATGCTTTCTTATACTTATCCCATGCTCTTAATAACTTTATGAGGTAATCTCACACACCAACCCTCTTGCATGAATTCAATGATTGAGTTTCTAATAAGTCAAAGGAGGATTAGATGGTAATGAAACATTAACTTAGGCAATGACATGAGTTTCCCCTTAGACCCCCTCTAGCCCTTGTCTATCCCCCTCTCTTGTGGAATCATAGGTCCCCATCATTATTGTCCCTCTTATATCACAACCAACAATTATTATTTTTATTAACAAGTCATTATAAAATTTACATAGCTCATCCCTCAGCCATATTAATCAATACAGGCTCTCTGGCCTAAAACATACCAGCTCACCAACCTAAATCATAGTTGCACAATTACATTATAATTTACGGGGATTAAAACTGGAGATGTTACATCCCCTCCCCCTTATTTTTTCATTTTCCTTAATGCACAACACCATGCATGTGTACATACATATTACATTGCTAGGATCTCCAACCTTTAATCAACATATAGGCTCTTCAGTTTAATATCACACAAACACTTCAACCCAAAAAAATATATACATAGACACGCTGGCCCAAAACATGTACACATAGGCACTTCGACCCAAAACCATACATAATGATTTCATAATCCAGTAACTCTTGTAGTAGTTACAACCAAGGATCTCTCGTTCCACTTAGTTTGTACCACTTCCCCCTAGTCTCCAACTACAATATCTTTCATAATTTGTTGATTCCCACATCAATTGAAACCAATAGGTTCTCATTCCGCTCAACCTACACAATCTAAGGAAGTGTACCCCCTTATCTGCACCATAGTCCCTCGGGTTGTACCACTTCCCTCTATGGATTTAGTGCAAGGTTGAGCAAGGAGTCTCAGAGCTATGGCTCCAGGAACTCTAGTTGTGATATTGGGATCTACAAACCTTCAAATAGTTGTAGATGTGCCTCATGCATTGTATCTCCTACCTCCTTCTTTGCTTCTTTTGAGATGTAAACAAGTCCACTGGAATTTACCTATTTCATGCCTTTTTCCTTGAGTTTTTCTATACAACCACCATGAAAACGTACACATTATGTCTATTATCATACCAAAATTGTCATTTACATGAGAGCCCTCAACTCCACAATGCAATGTTCATTCAAGAGTAAGTTTGTAACCATAAGCAACACTTATCTGTATGGCTATCTTGTGCTTCGAAACACTACCATGAGCAAGAATTAAACTCACTGTTCTTTCCTAACACACCCTCATGATTCCAACCACCATGCCATATGCATGATTAAGTTGCCTCTTCCTTGCTATACTCACCCTCCAAGATCATGCATCCCCTTCTTGGCTAGATAGTCCTTCAAGCGATCCATCATTTTCTAAGGTGTTCTCGTGGAAGGAGCGCACCAAATTATTGCTAGAATCCCACTAGCAATATGTAACTTGTGGCAATCATAGGGTTCCAGAGTAATAAAAATAACCTCCTTCCCAAAATTTCTAGATTCAATAGCCATTATCTCATTTCTATCACACACATACAATAATCATGAGATAGCATCATAATAATGCCACTTATAAATTCAAATCTATTTCATATCGGAAAATCGAATTTCATACTTGAGACCATTCTTCCTTACGAGATTACAACATTTTCATACTTGAGACCATTCTTCCTACAATTTTCTCAAATTTCATTCAACCAAACAAATTGTTAGTATCTCACGCACTTTATACTTTCATTTCACATTTACAATGGTCCACAAAGTGATATTAGATTGTCATCCTTAGAAGCTAGTACAACTGGCTTTACATAACTAGTATCTAAAACATCCCAAACATCATCACCTAAGGCCATGATGTATGTTCTCATTCTAACCTTCCAGAAGGAAAAATTTGTTCCATCAAACATAGGAGGCTTATTGGTTGAATTTACTTCATGGCTTGTCATGTTTAAGCTTACTGATCTACCTTTAAATAAAAGGAACCTGCTCTGATACCAATTGTTGGAATTACTAAGACAACTAAGAGGGGGGAGGTGAATCAGTTGTTATTGTGCTCATCAATATTATGAAAGACATGAAAAACAGAAATAACAAACATCAATCACACATATGATATACACAGAGACAGATATTTCATGAGGAAACCCATAAAGGGAGAAAACCTCTTCTTCTTCGAATGATAGGCATTCTTTTAAGTTTTGTACATCATCTTTATTTGAGAACCAACTCAAAATGAGGCTACAACCTCTTCTTTAACAAGATGCAACTTGTTGAGAGCACCAACCCTCTGGTTTCTCTAGCACCCACTAGAAGGAAGCACCAACTCCTTGAGTGTTCCAGTACCAACTAAATGGAAGCACCAACTTCCAGTCACAGAGGCACCAACCTGTATAACAGAGAACAATGGTTCTCCCTTGCACCACCCTACCACCTTAGTTTTTCTGACTACAACCAGATGGAAGCTACAACTCCCAATCTCATCACTATTCTACTACATTGGTCTGCTTTTCCTGCATCAGTGTGTTCCTGTTGCTCTCATCTTCTTGCGCCAACCTGTTCAACTTCTCTTCTTCCTTTTATGCTATGTGTTGCCTCTTCATCCTTTTCATTGAGTCTCTAATCTTCCCTTCAGATTGTGCACTACATCACCTCATACACACATGCATGACTATAGAAAAATCACACTATGCTCTTTGCTCTACATGTTTTTCTCATGTCGAGTCCTCTGCCTGATCATCATTCAAACACTTCATCTTCCTTGGCAGTTATATTGTATATTTTCATCATCAGTGGCAGTTATCCAAAGATTCTTTGGCTTCTCCAGTAGTCGCAACTCTTCGTCTTCTCTGTCAGTTACAACTAATCAATTATGGCTTCTTTGGCTTCTAAGCCCCTTCCTTCACGTGACCATCGGTGGTGACCAAACGCCTATTCAAAAGGCACTTCCCAAACTCGATCTTGTGAGTGCTAGCTCCATTTCTTAATATGACCTTGGGCGATGGTCTCTCGTGACCACGTGATTGCGGGAGCAAACTCTCTTCTCGTTAGCCCCTTGTCGCATGTGACCTTGGGCTATGTCCTTGCATAAGCAAACGATTGCGGGCACGTCCAAGAGTCATTTGGGATCAGTCGCTTTCCTCCCCGCAATCCACCTCCAGTTACCACATACATTTTCTCCAAAATTGTGGTTTCAATTATGGTCCGCTTACAAAAAATTAAGACCTGAGCATGTTCTAGCCCCACAATTGAGCATGATCGTCGATCTCGCAGTCTCTAACAGATTCCTTCGATTAGTGCCTTCGATCAATATTTATTTCTTGCCTTCTTTCCTTCTTCCATGCGTGATCCTTAGTCTTAACGACCAAGTGACATGTGGCCCTCCAAACCAACGGACGAGATCGATTTCTCCTTTCGGGCTTCGGGAGTCTCGATTCTCAAACTTTGCTTGCTCCCGGAGCATTTCACCCAAAGTCCATGATCTAACAGCGTGTGGTATTCTCGAATCAACGGTCACAATCCCTTCAGGTATTCGGGGTTCAGATATCTCAACTTTCCAACCTTTCAACCTTCCTTTCCTTTTTCCCAGAGTTGAGAATCCACTGACGCGTGTCCCTTTTGGATCAACCGTCACGATCCTTTTGCATCTCCGGACTTCAGGATTCTCAAGTCTCAACTGGAAATCCTTGAAGTGAGATTTCTTAAAAATCTCAGTTCAGCTGACACGTACTCCCCTTGACGATCAACGGTCGAGATTTGTCTTTGGCGATTTTCACGTTCTCCCCATCCACAAACTTCTGAAGTTCTAGATCTCACGCCACCTGTCCTCCTCGATGATGGATGGCCCCAAACCACTTCGGGACTTCAGAACTTTGGGAAAGTGTTGGTGGTAAAGCTCCCGAAGTAAAACTCTCGGAGTGATGTCACTTACTTACGTCACTTGATGACGTGTCATGAGCCTAGTAGCTGCCACATGTCACTCGGATTTGTGATTTACACGTACCTGAAATTCTGAATCAACTTCACACTTGTCATTGTCTGATTGCGCCATGTGTCCTTGCTGACGTGGATCATCATTTACTTCGGGACTTCGAGTATTTCGAATTTTCAAGTCACCAATTATTCTGAAGTGAGAATCCCCGAATAGTAATCTCCTCGCAACTTTTAGACCCGAACTAACTGTTGTTCATCGATCATGCTCTTAGATTGACAGATCGATCTTTCTGCGATGCTTCTTTTCTATCTTATCCTGTCCTTCCACTTTAAAATGATTTGATGGCTGATGGGAATTCTGGTTTGATTTGACGGCTGACGGATATTCGGATAATCAAATTCTCAACTTTTTCCCCACTTATGCTATCCTTCCACTTTAAAGTGATCCAACGATTATGAAAACACTCGAAGCAGATCAACGATTGACAATGATTGTGGAACCATACCTTGTGAGTGATTTAACTCGTCACCCAAACTCCACAATTTGAGCTTGTGCGATGTTGGCGAGTCAACCACAATCGTCGATATTTGAGGCTATAAGATCTAACAGTCCTGACTAATTGCGGGATTAGAAATAGCACGATATTTAATTCTCCTTTCAATCTCTACAATGTATCCCTATCGTTGATATGGTGATTGTGCATCTGACGGTCACAACTTAATCTGACTTAATCTGATCGTTTGTTGGATCAACCACAGTCGTCGATATTTGGGTTTATGAGATCTGACGATCTAGATTGATTGCGGGATTGTAACTAGCAAATAGTTTAATTCTTCTTTCACTCTCCACAATTCATCCCTACTGTTGATCTGGTGATTGTGCATCAACGGTTTTGATTTGATCCGAGTTTCATCGCACTATACCTACTAAGTTTCAACACGCCATCTCTTCTGAGCTTTGATCTTCATTCGTTAACTCTCCCGAGCTTACGCTTCCTTCTGAGATTGATTCCTTATGCACACTCATGGATTCTAAGGATTCCTGCGTATGCTCCTTGCGGCCTTCATGATAACCTCTGGCTATCTGGAAAATCCAACTCTAATCCATGTGCTTGTCCTCCTGATCTTGTAGACATCAATTCCTCATAGTCTAATCATTCTTGATGCTATCATCGTTGCTTTCCTGTTTCCCATCATTGTTGTTGTTCTTTCCATCAATGACAAGAACACTCTTCCTCTAAACATGCCAACATTCTCTATATCTACCACTATTACTACAACTTCTATAGACTTCCCATTATTTGGTGATGTTGTCTCCAAGGTATTTCAAGAAACCTCACACTTCATATATGTATATGGAAAATGTATTTTATGTAATTCCTATTGCCAATAAATGTTTCCATACAACTAGCTTTGGATTCGTCTAGATTGTTGTGATTGGATTACAGGGCTATATTTTGTACAATTGCATTCTTACCAGTGAAGAGTTTTCCACAAAACGTCAAAGGAATAATTCATCAAGCGGTATTCATGTCTCCTTTCCATCTCTTCTTTTGAAGAAGAAGATCTATTAATGAATGGTGAATAAGATTTAAATAATCTGAATAATCTACCACCAAAAGAATCGCTTGGTAAAAGAGATGGTTCAAAAGGTGATGATCTACAAGATGAGCCTATGAAGGAGCTTAATTCATAAATTGATCAAATTCCAAATACACAAGAAACTATTGATTTCACTAAAGAAATTATAGAGCAACATATGTTTGGGTTTTGTTTTTCAAAACCATGTTTGGATCAAGGAGAGGATGATGTTCTAGAAGGAGCTATTCAAATCCTTCATGATATTCCTCCGCCAGTATTTCATGTGTATCATGTAGAAACCTTTTCTATTGAAAGCATGAACCTTGTTCTACATGAGGTCTCTGCTAACTTGCCGATTATAATTGAAGAGCAACAAGAGGATTATTAGTTAGAGGAAAACTCTTCACCTACTAGCAGAATGAAACTCTTATCTATAGAATATTTAAATAATGACTCGATGATTGAAAACAATAGAACCCTTTCTTTTGACAAATATTTTGAACAAACTAAGCATGTGGCTCTTAATCAATCATCTTGTGCAATAACCGAGAATGTACCACTAGTTTTCATGGACACTTAGAGTTTAGATTTATGTAATAATAAGAGTATGTTTATTGGATGTATTGTCATGGAACATATTACAATACCTGAGAAAGAAAGTGATTCATATGCTAAGGAAATTTTTTATTACACAAAATCTGAATTTTTTTAGACATTGTACCCTGATTTATTTGTTGACCTTGACTCATAGAAAGTTAATTATGACTTCCATGTATTTGGAAATGTTGGTTTAGTAGCATAGGAAACCTATATAGGAAATGTTTAGTGGCATAGTCAACCGAGATATTAGGAGTTGGAATATGAGTTGAAGGAGATGGAGGATTAGTCCTCAGCCAACCCATGATCAATTAGGAATTTGAGGAGCTGAATTAGTCAATATACCAGCTAGAGTCAGTCTTCAAGGAGGGGATAGAGACATTCTGGTAGGGGATTGAGAGAGCCTTTCACCATTAACCAGAAACCCTCTGTTCACCTTTCAACATAAGCATTTCACCTTTAGACTTTCAACTTAAGCCATTCACCTTTATCCTTTATCCCCTCGCCTCTCACAAAATAACACCTCACCTCACCTAAGAATTGGAAATCAGAACCACCGTACTTACCCTCAGAAGCACCAAATCACCCCATGAAAACAAGTTGTTCAATTTCTAACGAGGTGCAGAGTGATGGTAGTTTTCAATTGACAGATGTGGATCAAGATATAGTAACACCGGATGTGTCAAACCAAATTCATCATCCACATAAATATCTAGGGTTTGAAAATGTAAATATCCAGAAAGGAATAGATCCCAATAAAAAAATAGAAAACAAAAACAGACATCTAGAGTTTGCACACATAAATCTATTTACCTATGACTTTGTTGCAGAAGGCCCCTGCAAATTTGAATTCTTACTTCTCCTTTTGAGAAGTCTCCATGTCCTCTCCACAACATTTGTATCCACCATGGAAGCTGCTTATATACATATAAAACCTTAAATGCTCAAATTAACTAAAACCCCTCTCCTCTGGTTGGCTTTGGCTCCAATTCAGACCTCACCGGCTCCAATACTGCTCACAGGCTCCAATATTGGTCAGGCCAAAAACCACAAATACATCTCCCTCTGCCCCATCGAATATTTAACACTGCACCCACTCCCTCTGCACAATATTGGTCAAGCCGGAAACCCCAAATACACCTCCCTCTACCCCATCGAATACTTACCACTACACCCACTCCCTCTACGCCCATGGACTAGTTGTATAATTACCTGAAACCTAAAACACACCTCCCTCTGTCCCGTCGAATATTTACCACTTTACTCATGCCCTCTATGCCCATGGAATAGTTGTATAATTACCTGAAGTGTGTTGTGTTCTCCCACCTTCTCTACGCCCTCGTCAAATTATGAAGAGCACCGTATTCTTCCACCTTCTACGCCCTCCTCAAATTACGAATGTGATCAGTACCCTATTCTCCCATCGCTTCAAAGAGTAGTCTGGATACATTAATTGTCAACATTTGTCATATGTCGTGAAAGTATGTCATGAAATGATAGCAGGGAATTATTATAAAAACAATATTATAATATTACAAAATATGATATATTTTTCATAACCATTGATTAATATATTTTAAATCATCTACATAGCTATAGTGTATATAAAGTTTGCAAATTATATTGTGTGACTAATATTTTAGTTGTGTTTACCCGATAATCAAATTAGTCATTTGTAACTGTGTTGAAAACAAATAGTAGAATTTAGTTTTTTTTCATGTCGTGACTACAAGTTTTATTCACGTAGTCATTTATTTGCCAGATTCTACTAGTGCAAACCAAATGATCATATATATATATATATATGTGTGTGTGTGTGTGTGTGTGTGTGTGTGTGTGTGTGTGTGTGTGTGTGGATTCAAGCTTATATTTATCCGTGTGTCCAACAATTAAAAAAAAATTAAAAAAATTTAAAGGATTCAAGAAGGTAGAAAATCGGTTAAAGAACGAACCTGTGAATAGATGAAAAGTTCAATAATAAATTTAAAAGAATGGTTAGTTAATAACAAATTATTAAATAATAATTATATAATTAATACTAATTATATTATATAATTAATACTAATTACATAATAATTAGAATTAATTAGAGGTTAGGAATAAGAATAGGTTAAGTTTATACTTGTCTTTACGGTTAAAATTGTTAGGATGTTTTTCGATTTCGAGAGCTTCGTGTATGACGCGAGAAGAGTAATGGGGTGTTGAGGCCAGGATTCTAGTTTTTTCAAAACAAATTAGATGTTTATAATTGAAAGAGTGTTCAACAATAGTTGATTTAGAGATGTGATTGTGGGTTGTGTCAGCTATGTGTTCTTTGAGACGGTATTTGAAGGATCTCCCAGTTTGGCCAATGTATGATTTGCCACAGGAGTAAGGAATTTGGTAAACTCCTGGGACAAATATTGGGTCAGATTTATCCTTGGCAGATATGAATGATATCCTTCTAGGCATTTATTCACAATCTTGGTTTTCTCATCAGATTGAAGATGGTAAGATGAGTTGTGAGCCAATTCAGTACCAAACAAGAAAATAATTCAGTCCAAAAATTTCCATTGAAAATTGGTTATCTGTCACTTATAATATTCTTGGGGATTCCATCTAGATTTTGAATTTTTTCCATGAATGTTGCATCTATTGTACTTGCTTTAAAAGGATGATAAAGAGAGAGAAAATGGGCATACTTTGTCAATCGATCCACTACTACCATAATGAGATTTTTTCCGTCGGATTTGGGTAAACCTGTAATAAAATCCATTGAAACTTCTTCGAAACATTCACTTGGTATAGTTAATGGTTGTATGAGACTTGGTGTCTTGATTGTATCTACCTTATTCTGTTGGCACAACACACATTCAAACACAAACTTTTCAACATCAATTTAAGACCTTCACAGAAAAAATCCTTCTTGATCATGTGGTATGTTTTCGAGAATCCAAAATGTCCTCCTATAGGAGAAGTGTGCAATTCCAGAAGGACCTTCTATTTGAGTTGGGAATTCTTACATAAATATAGGCAATCATGATACCATAGAAAATCATTCTTCCATACAAAAGTATTTAATGAATTGGGGTCCTCTTGTATTTTTTGAATGATCTTGCACACCTCTTGATATTGCTTCCATTATATCCTCGCTTCTTTCAGCCAATCAGATTGTGGGAGAGAAATAACACATAGTGAACCTTTTGTTTATTCTTCTCTCCTTGAAAGGGCATCTGCCACAACATTATGTTTTCATTTTTTGTAGATAATTTCAAAGTCATAACCTAGCATCTTTGTAACCCATTTTTGTTACTCTTCTAAAGATAATCATTGCTCCAAGAACTACTTAAAACTATCATGATCTGTTTTTACTTTGAAGTGTCTTCATATTAGGTAAGGGCACCATTTCTTAATTTCATGTAGTATGGACAACATTTATTTTTCATAAATGGATTTGAGTAAGTTTTTCCCTTCAAGTTGGCTACTTCCAAAGGCAAGGAGCCTTCCTTCATGCATTAAAATTGCACCAGTTCCATGGCGTGAGGCATCACAGTCCACAATAAATGTTTTTGTGAAGTCAAGTGTGGCCAAGAAAGGAGTTGTACACATAGCCTCCTTAATTTTTACAAAATCTTTGGTTGCTACTTGAGTCCAAGAAAAATATTCCTTCTTTAATAATGTTGTTAGAGGTGATACTATTTGACCATAGTTCTTGACAAACTTGAGGTAATATCCTATCAATCCTAAGAATCCTTTAAGTTTCTTCAAGGTTTTTGGAATTGGCCATTCCCTCATAGATTTAATTAGATTAGGGTCCACTTTTACATCTTCATGAGATACAATAGGACCCAAATATTCCACTTCTTAAACCCCAAAGGCACACTTGGAAGGCTTTGCATAAAACTGTTTCTCTTCCAATAGTTGTAATACTCTATCAACATGTTGTACATGCTCTTCCCAAGATTTGTTGTAGATTAGTATGTCCTCGAAAAATACTAACACAAATTTTCTAAGGAAGGGCTTTAAAATGTAATCCATCAAGCTTTGAAATGTTGAAGGTGCGTGAGTAAATCCAAATGGTATAACCAAAAACTCATAATGACCTTCTTGTGTTTGAAAATTTGTTTTGGGAATGTCTTCCTCCCTCATCTTGATTTGATGATATCCCAAATGAAGATCCAACTTAGTAAAGAAAATGTCTCCATGCAATTCATCTAATAATTCATCAATGATAGGAATATGAAACTTATCTTTAATGGTCATTTTGTTGAGTTGTCTATAATCTGGACACATACACCATGAACCATCGTTTTTCGTAACCATCACAACTAGTGAAGAGAAATAACTTGGGCTAGGTTGAATGATGTTGTCCTCTAACAGTTCTTGGATCATACACTGAATCTCACTCTTTTGTGCACATGGATACATGTAAGGCCTAATGTTAAGTGGTTGATCTAGATTATTTTCGGCACGAAATGAGAGCAGATATATAATAAAGAAATGTACAGAGATATATCAGATATCCAATAATATAACAAATATTTATCATATATATAACCATAAACACAGAGATACAGTAATACACAATTTCTATTAATGAGTGAAATGTACAAAACTGTAGAAATACAGAGTGAAAGACTTGCTAGAATGGTGGCAGCGTATCTCTGAGAAGAGATGCACCGACTACTCACATTCACAAGAAGATGATTAAAATGAGGCTCTCAAGGCATTTTTAACATAAAGAAAATCCAAAACCCTAACCCCGAAAGATGAAAAGCCAATAGTTTTGTGGACCCCATTTTGGGTAGTTTGGTGTATCAACTTCCCCGGGGGCATAACTTTCGCATACAATCTCCATTTGGGGCGCGTGATAGCTCGTTAGAAAGGTATTGTCGAGGAGATTCATTTTGGGGGCTCAATCAGAGCCTTTCGCAATCGTTGAAGTTCTCGATTCCAAAAAATCTTCATTTAGGCCCTCAAAATGGCCCCGTAAGTTTAGGAACTGAAAAACTACTAAAAATAATAAGTTGCCAAAAAATTGTTTTGAGCTAGTTGGAATAGGTGGGTGGCCACTGATATACACATGGATCAATGGTACACTTCCTGGTTTCTAATGAATAGCATGGTCACGATCTCGAGTAGGTGGACGACCCTTAGAAATTTCTCCAAATACCTTGGAATGATTGTTGATCACTATTTGGAGATCTAATGGAGCAGAGGTTATAGATGCTTGAATGTCTAGTGATCATAATTGTGCAGTTGCACTTTGGTGTCCCTTTTTGAGTATATTTTCTATGCTATTAGAGCTTATCACCTTAGAAGTTTTCCCTTGGATACCTTTAAGCTTGATTTCCTTGCCTCTTGAGGAAAATATCATGGAAATATCTTGAAAATTACGGGGCATTGTTCCTAATGATTGTAACCATTGGATCCCTAATACAACATTAACACCACCCATTTTTATGGAAATCATGGGACCATCCAAAAAATACTCCCCTATATTGAGCTTAATACTATGTCACTTCCCAGAACAATTTACGGTACCTCCAATTGCAATCATTACTTGAAACTTCAGTGTTGAAAATACGAAGCAATTGAGATCTATTGTTAATTTGTAATTGATGAAGTTTTGGGTACTACCAGAATCAATCAACACGGTTACCTTTTTCTTTTTTATGTATCCTTGTATATTGAGGGTTTGTGGAGTATTGATGTTGGCCAATGCATGACAAGATTGTTAGTTGTGGAGACTGATTATATTTCTGATTCATAGGTCTTATTTCAGTTGTGTTTAGACCCACCCCCTCTATCGAGGGTTCGGGAGCAACGCCCCTGAAGATAATTTTTTGGGAAAATTTTCTGGTAAAATATTGTAATTTCGTAGTCAATATGGACTGTTCATTATAAGGTCACAGATCTAATAGTATAAGTTATGTTAGGAATTTTTCCCTGGAAGGAAACCCTCTTTTGTGAATGAAGATATTGTATTGTGGTTATGTACGTGAGTGAATATTGTATTCTGAGAGAGGATATTGTGAGAGAAAGAAGAGGAAGTTACAATGGATATGTTGTAGGTTGTATCACTTAATTTGTTGAATAATAATAAAGGAAGGCATGGTAATTTCTCTAGTGGACATAGCCCACACTGGATGAACCATGTATATTTGTGTCTCTATTGTATTGTGTATCTTCTATGTTTTATTTCCGCATTTGTTTTATTTTGTTTCTCTGCAATCATGTTTTTCTAACAAAGGTATCGTTGGAGTAATATCTTCTAGATCTAGATTTTGTGATGGTTCCAATTCTTGATCTTCTTCCTCTTCACAATCTATGTAGAATAATTTCTTCTCACCGCACTTATGGCCCTTACTGTACTTGTTGTCACAATTGAAACATAATCCCTTTGCCCTTCTTTCATCCATTTTTTGAGGTGTCAACTTTTTCGATTGAGGTACGATTGTATTTTGAACCCCAAAATTATCTCTACTTCCTATGTATTCTCTAATGGTAGACTTGTGTGTAGCATTATTCTTAGCTTGAATAATACAACCTGAGTGGGATTAATGGTTAAGAACATGTGTTTCCTCCTAAGAGGTCACAAGTTCAAATCCAGAGGGGGGTAGGGTATGTATACCTCTGTAGACTTTACCAATAAAATTGATGGGCAGAGGTGGTCTCATACACCAATTTGGTGTCTGGCTTGGTCATGACCTTAAAAATAGATTATTATCATTATTATGAGCAAATTTCATAGCTTGCATAATATTTTTAGGATGTTTTAGGAAAAGCTCATGTTTAATGTCTTCTTTTAATCCACGCATGTAATCTTCCAACAAATGTTCACCACTTATGTCATCCACCCTTATGGCCAATACTTGAAATTCTGAATTATAATATTCAATATCACCTAAGTGCTTGATGTTTGTCAACTAATTGAAGTAGTCTAATTTCCAAAATTTCCCATATTGTGCTTCTAAGTCTCTTGTAAATAAACCCCTAGTATAATATAATAAGGGGGCTTCCTTTTAACTATCCATTGATACCATTGATATGGTTTATTCTCAAAGTTCAAATTTGTTATGTGAATCCTTTGCTCATCCCTAATATGATGCAGTTCAAAATATTTCTCTATTTAGTTCACCTAGGTAAGGACCTTTGTTCCATCGAACTTCCTTAAATTCAACCTTTGGAAGGTTCACTCCTTTTGGAGACCATCCATAAGTAGCTCTTGTTACCCCCCATTTCTAGGGGTAACTAAGGAGATGATGTGTTGAGGCCTGCAAGTTGAAGACATGAAGTGTCAAGAGACAGTTGAGCGGGCATAGCCCCTCCTCTTACCACACATCACCATTGATTGGCAACAACAACATCCACCACACCAGCTTGGCCCATAGAGGACAACAGATCTTGGTTCATGAGGTAGTGAGTCTGGTCTCGTGGTAAGTGTCATTTTAATCATTGAAGCATTTGAACATGTTGCAAAGGGTCCTTTCTTGATTTTGAAAACATTTTCTTGAAAATTATGCCTTTTGCCTCATTTCACCTTGGTGGTTGACATGTTTTTCTAGTAAGTGGGTCACCCTCGGGAAAAGGATTTCTACTAGAGGGTCCCCTTGAAGGATCATCGTACCATTCCCATCCATATTCACCACTGTCCATGCTTATTCCCCTTTGTTTCCTCATCTTTTGGGTTTATGGGCTTATTGACCCAAAGAAGGGATTGTACCTCATTTCATGGGAAGAAGGGGTTAAAGTCCCAAAGGGGTTGTAGCTGGAAAAAGATAAGAGCCATGAATTATCATCTATATGCTTGCCTTATGGTACTAAGAGAAATGAATCACTTCTCCCAAAAATTCAAGGACCTGTAAAAAAGGAAAACACATAATTAAATAAATATCCCTCTTGTTGAGGGAATGCATTTGTGGTGTCTTTTACTTTCCTTGAACATGACACTCAATATGTTCTTAGCTCCAAGTGGTGTTGCAGTGTTCCTTACTTTCCATTGCACTTAACACTCAATTTTTTGGACCATAATCAATTAATGGCAAATAAAGGGCTTGGAAAAAGGTTGCATTGCAAACGAGGATGCAACACACCGTCTACAAAGGCACCAATAAATGAGACAATATGAGCCCTTGTATGTCAAGAAAACCCCACACCCAAAAGTCACTTAGATGGACCATTCATTTGATAAGCTCCCCACACCCTGGTTCAGATTTGATAAGCTCCCAAAAAAGTCCCTCTAAAACTATCGACCCCTCTAGAAGACCAGAAGGCAACGCAACACACAAGGTGTACTGTGTAGTCTCACCTGAGATAGCTCTATGGGTGGTTGCAATACTCAGGTGTTTGCAACCCAGGAATGAGTGGAGATCTATAGTTGTATATTGTAATCTTTATTTATTCAGTCTAACATCTGATTACAACAGTCATTTTATTCATGCATGTGAAATACCAGATCTAACTAGTTAATTCATTCATCTAACATTCACCATTTAACAACAATAAATACACATACATTCATTCACATAACACAGGTGTTACCGTGGTTCACCCCCTCCTGGGATACGTCCACAAAGATCTGGCTCTTAGGATCTTCATTATGGTTCAGTAATATGTCACGCCGCGTGTGTTTACAATCTTATCTCTTACTCTCTTCAACCGACTCCTCGATCCCTGTGAGGCTGACTAGATCGCACCAGGCTCCTCAACTTGTGATCTAAATCTCGGGATCGAGTCACTCACTACTTCCCTAGCTCACTAGCTTACCAAATTGTACAATTCTTACAACTCTCTCTTCTTTGGTCAGTTTGTGTCTCCCCTCCTCTATGTACTACCTATTTATATTCTTGGCTCATCAACCATTACAATACATTAAAAAACCCTAACCCTAGCGTCGTTAGGTCTTCCTTGCATGCGCGCCTTACCTGCTTCCCTTACACGTGTTGTTTTTCCTTCCAGTTGTCCTTTACTCCTTTCATGCTTCTCTTCCCAAAAATATCATTTTCTCCTAACTAAGTCTGCATCCAACAGTAGCCAATGGTTTCCAAGAGATATGAGTACCTACAAAGGGTGATTGTACTTGCCCGAGACACAAGAAAATCCAAGTATGCACGCAATATGTTAGGTGGACAAGCAATTTAAGCTTGTTGTCCCTAATTGCAGCAGTAAAAAATAGTATATATCATCAATAAAATGATAATAAGAGCTGCAAATAAAGATGCTAAGAGTCTAGTTGAATAAGCAAGAGACAAGCTAGTAAATACTAGTTCAACTCAAGAATGAAAGATCAAGACTTTAGCATGAAATAAGGCTAAAAAAAAAGTGTTGCAGAGATGTAATTTGTAGACTTATGGATGTATCATTCAAGTTATTACATCCAAGAGATCAACCATAAAAACTTTCCAACAATCCACCCAAAAACTGCGCTAGCCTTAGTAGATTATAGGGGCAAACTTTTAGCAACTTTAGACGGTTGAGTAGTGAGTTATTAATGAAAATTTGTTAGGATTTATGCAGCCCTAATGGTTGTAGATAAAATTTTATAACAACATCAAGAAGTACTTAGTAAATTGAGACGTCCTAGTGACTCAACCAAGCATAAAAAGCATAAAACTGATTCCAACTTAGACAATCTCAAAATCTTGACTTTTCATGTTTATGAAGGCAACTAATTTATATCTCCGATGAAAAATTCAGATTAGTGCCTTTAATATTTGGGTGAATGGATTCTTTAAACACAATTTGGATCAACAAGGTCCCTAGGGGTGTAAATCCTCTTACTCCCTAGGGTATGCCGATCAAACTAGGGTAAAATCTAGGAGTGTATACACACTCGTATTCCTCCTAGCAACCCTTGCAAAATGACTTGTAAACTTAGAAAATTAGATGAAGATTAAAGGAGGGTGTATCCAACATACTCCTCCTAGGGTTTCAACCAAAAATAACCAAGAAAGAGCAAGAGATAGCTAACAAATGCATATTTTTCCTTACCAATTCCAAGAAAGAGAGAGATCAAACCCTAGTTCACCAAGAAAATTACCATCCAATAGCAAGAAAGAAAGCCTCCAAGAGGTGCACACCACCTTAGCTCATCCATTCATCAAAAGATAACACCAAAAACCATTTGCAAGAGAGATAAACAACAAGAATCCTCAAGTATAGCGAAAATTTCAGCTAAGTACTTCTCATAATGGGAGAGTTGTTATGAAAATGAGATTCAAAATGATCTCTATTTATACAAAATGTCTTAAACATAGTTTTTCCACTTAAGTTAGGGTAAAAAAAAAATAAGGGGGAAACAACCCTTATTTTTCCCCTTTACACAAATAATTCATTTTTAATTCAAACTTGAAATTTAAAAAGTGCACAATAGAAACCCTAAAATGGCATCACCCCTATAGGGGTGAAGTTTTGACCCTTTGAGCAAGTCGTTGGAGAAGAAAGTTGAAGTCATTGGGGCTCATAGATCCTCCCTCTCATGCGCTATAGCCTCCTCCCACCAATTCATGCCAAGTGCCATCAAATAACAACTTCACCACCACAACCCTAGCCTCAATAATGACGTCAACTCCTCAAGGGTGACGTTTTGGCCCCTTCAAGTAAATCGTTTGGCATGTGAGGGCTAGGCAAGGTCCTCCAAGGTGTCCTCTAGGCATCCAAAGGCAAGTCATCATGATCCAACATGTGGGCCCTTGGCATCCACCTTGTGGGCTTCAAGCCCCATGGAAGCCCAAGCTAGGCTTATTCCTCCAAAACTGTCCACCAGCTGGGTCCTGCAAAAACAAATGGATACACCCTCCAAGGATCTCAAGTCAAAACATCATGATGAGTAAATCAAATCAACAAGAGAGCCATATAAGAATATACATACAAACTACCTTATCAAAATAAACCAATGCTCAAATACCCTATGCAATTTGCCAAGTTTAGGTATGGGAGGGTTGAAAAAACGACCTATTGGGTGAATTGTTCCTCGAGTTTAGGGGTGTTTCTCAAGGGGGCCTCCTTCTAAGTCATGTGGATGAGGTGACATGGATGAGGGGAAGACTTTTGGGCATGGGGTTAATGACATACAAGGGGTTGTAGTGTCTCACTTATGGGTTCCTTTGTAGAAGGTGTGTTGCACCTTTGTTTTCGATGCAACCTTTTTTCCAAGCCCATTTATTGCCTTTAATTCTTTTAGGATGTTTCCAGGTTGAACCTAAGGTGGGGCTTCTACCTAAGAAATAAAAACTATGCCCACCTTGACTCTACCATGGTCACATCATGCTTCCCCAAGTTGGAAACATGTGTGGGGCTTCTACCTAAGCATAAAAAACAATGGCCACACATGCCCCTCCCTGGTTGGAATTTGTTATTAGTTATTCTTTCATGGGTCCCATCAATTTTTATGAGAGGTGTTTCATTTTACTTGGGATCCCTGGGCGAGCATATATAAGGTTAATGGTCTGGATTTTGTCTTTTTCTAGCTACAAGCCTCTGGGCCTTCAACCCCTTCTTCCCATGAAATGAGGGACAACCCCTTCTTGGGTCAGTACACCCGAAAATCCCAAAAGGTAAGGAGATGAAGTGTGGAAAGTGACAAGTATGGTTGGGAATGAAATGTTGACTCATCAAGAGGACCTCCCAATAGTATCCCTATCCCTAAGGGTGACCCAATTACTAGGGAACAATGTCAACCACCAAAGTGAAATAGGGAAAAGAGCATAATGTCCAAGCAAACATCACATAATCAAAAGCAGTAATAGATGCAACAAACTCAAATGCCTCAAATATTGAAATGAAACTTACCATAATACCTGACTTGTACCTCATGGAGCAATACCTAATGTCTTTCGGAGGCCAGTTGATGTGGTGGATACCATCGTGACGAACCTGGAGCTGTGGTGGTGAGGTGGGTCTCTGTTTGTGCAAGTGGACACTACTAATCAAGTTGTCTCTCGGTACTCCATGTCTACAACTCAAGGGCCTTGAGACATCATCTCCTTAGTTATCCCTAGGAGTTGGGGATAATAGAGCCCTTTTTCAGGGATTTGCAGATGAAGAAGCAACATTTTTCGAGTGTGGGGAAAGATTCTTTCTCTAGACCTGAATTGTCCCTTATCTCATCTCTTCTTCCCTACAAAAACATGGGATTTCCTTGGGACCCCTTGCTTTCTCTCAACCTTCAGGGAGTCGTGATATTTTAAGTGATGATGAAGACGAGTCTTTGTCTATATGCAATAGTCCTATTCAGAGATGGATTGATCAGGCTTATGGCTATTCTTACCAGTGGGATTGTCTCCCTCCCACCCACCTCCATGAGTTGCATTTCATGAATGATTATATGTTTATTTATTCTGATGATTATTATGTCCTTGACTTATCTTTTTTTTATTACATAATCAAGCACATGGGAAGATACATTGAGTAGATGTTGAGCAGATGGTTGCACTGGTTGTATGATTTTACATGATATCACTAAGCACTTGATCTCTATGAGCTTCGAGACCCAGGTAAGTAGGTAGGTCATTTGCTTTATTGCATTTACATTTGTGTTCATCTAGAGTAGTTGCATTTTCTTTCATGCTTTGCTTCACATGTTGCTTCTCTTGCATCGTTGTTTTAATACATTTGCTTGAATCATATTACATGTTAGTTAGAAATCTTTGAAAAAATGACAAATTTTCTTTTTAAAGAATAGTTGTCAATTTTGAAAGTTTTGATTATATTAATAAAGGGGGGGGTGTGCCACCTTTCCATATCCCAACGTGTCTTATTTAAGTGTGTGCAGTCACATGTCTTACCAGGAGATGTTGAGGTTTTCATGTACTCTACGACGAGCAGATGTCCCCAAGTAGGTGTCAGATGTTACCCCCCATTTATAGGGGTAATTAAGGTGATGATGTCTCGAGGCCCGCAAGTTGAAGACATGGAGTGTCGAGAGCTAGTTGAGCGGACAAAACCCCTCCTCTTACCACACATTACCATTGATTAGCAACATGAACGTCCAACACACTAGCTTGGCCCATAGAGGACAACAAATATTGCTTCATGAGGTAACAAGTCCGGTCTCATGGTAAGTGTCATTTTAATGAAGCATTTGAACATGTTGCAAAGGGTCCTTTCTTGATTTTGAAAACATTTTCTTGGAAATTATTCGTTTTGCCTCATTTCACCTTGGTGGTTGACATGTTTTACTAGTAAGTGGGTCACCCTAGAGAAAAGGGTTTCTACTAGGGGGTCCCCTTGAAGGGTCATCATACCATTCCCATCCATATTCACCACTTTCCATGCTTATTCCCCTATGTTTTCTCATCTTTTGGGTTTTCGAGCTTATTGACCCAAAGAAGGGCTCACGCCTCATTTCATGGGAAGAAGGGGCTAAAGGCCTAGAGGGGTTGTAGCCGGAAAAAGATAAGAGCCATGAATTATCCTCTAGATGCTCGCCCTAAGGTCCCAAGCAAAATGAAATGCTTCTCCCAAAAATTCAAGGACCTATAAAAAAGGAAAACAAATAAATAAATAAATGTCCCGCTTGTTGAGGGAATGCATTTGCGATGTCTTTTACTTTCTTTGCACATGGCACTCAATGTGTTCTTAGCTTCAAGTGGCATTGCAGTGTTCCTTAATTTCCATTTCACATAGCACTCAATGTTTTGGACCATAATACATTAATGACAAATAAAGGGCTTGGAAAAATGTTGCATTGCAAATGAGGATGCAACATACCCTCTAAAAAGGCACCCATAAATGAGACAATATGAGCCCTTGTATGTCAAGAAAAATCCACGCCCAAAAGTCACACCCCCATCCACCTCATATTATTTTACATGACTTAGAGACGTTCCTCTTGGGAAACACTCCTTGACTTGGGGATTGATCTACCCAATAGGGCACCATAACAACCCTCCCATACTTAAATTTGGAAAATTGTATAAAGTCTTTGAGAATTTGTTTGATTTGAAAAGGGGGGATTTAATGCACATGTTTGGGTGGTTCTTTTATTAAATGTAGCTTACTTTGAATGATACATGTGACTTGTGTACCCTTGGAGGGCGTACTTGTTTGTCTTTGTAGGACCTTTCCAGGTGTAAGATATTCCATGAAAAGACAAGGTCACTTTGACCTTCATAGGGGATTGGATCCCACGGGATGGATGATGCACTCCACTCATTGAAGGCTTGAGAATATGAACATTGACTTTGGACGCACTTGGGCAACATGTGAGGATGACATTGTGGCCTCTTGCACCTAAACGTTGGCCTTGGGAGGCCTAGGACATCACACCCTAGCCCTTGACGTCACCTTGGATGATGGGGTTTGATGGTTCTAGTGGTGATGTGATGTGATTTGATGGAGGGAGATGCATTACTTGACGCTCTAGCACATGATGACATGACACATGGCCTTTGGTTTCCAAATGAATTGCTATTGGAGGCTCAACGTCTCATTTTTAGCCCCACGTCACCCTTTTAGGGCACAACATCATCATAATTAGGGATTTATTTTATGTAAATTTTATTTTTGTAAATTGTAAAAGCAAATAGAGGAGGTCATATTCTTTCTAATTTGTTGTTGACATTTTAAAGTGGACAAATTGGTTTTAGGTGACCTCATATAAATAGAGGCTGCCTCACTTTCATTTTAGGATCATCACTTGAGAATTACATAATATTCTTGGCTGAAATTTTCTCCCTACTTGAGCAATTTGCTCCATCTTGTCTCTTGTTCTTTTGGATGCATCTACTTGTCTATTGGTGAAGGAAGGCTAGTGCTATCTCTTGGATGCTTGTTTCTTGGCAATTGTGATGGAGTATTTTTTATAAGTAAGGGTTTTTCATGCTATCTCTTTGATTAGGTAAGAAATTTATGTAATTGTATGTTTTTCTTCTTGATTTCAAGGTTGATTTGTCAAAACCCTTGGAGGAGTATAAGGGCATACACCCTCCATAAACATCTATCTTTGTTGTCATTGAAAAGACTATTTTTCAAAGGTTGTTATAAGGAGGTAAAAGAGCTTACACCCTTATAGATTTACCTTGCTAAGGTTTGTTTTCTCTAGGGAGTAAAATGGCTTTCACCCTAGAGAAGTAATAAACCCTAGCTTATAAACAAGAGACTCCATAACCCAATGGATAAGACACTAATCTTTTTGTATTGGAGATTGAATATTATGCATTGGTAAACATGATATCAAGGAGATTGAATTGTTTAATTTTGGAATTTGATTTTACATGCTTTAAGCTACATTGTGTCCTAAGGGCATCTTGATTAGCCAAGTGATTTAGTTGTTGTAATAAACTTTTAGCTACAACAAATAGGGTTGTTGCAAACTCGTCCTCTCATTCTTTTACTCACTTTTCTACCGCTAAAATTCATTTGTAAGCCTTGCTAATTGTTTTGTTGGTTAATAACTATTGTTTGGGTGGTTTACTTGTTGATTGCAGTGGCTAGAACTTGTTGTTGTGGCAAAATTTTGCTACAAACATAAGGTTGTTACATATATTGCCAATCACACTTAGTAACATCCCTCTAATTGCTATCAATGTCTTGCTCTGATCACTGGAAATTTATCTACTTGTTGCTAGCTTTATTTCCAACATCTTGCACATGGTTTTGATGGTATAATTTGCAGCTCTCATACTCTTTTTACCGACGATATATTTATATTTCCATACTGCTACAATTTGGGACAACAAGGTTACTTGTTGAATCCCCATTGATTTTGAGGCTTGTATCTTCATAAATTGTCTTGTTCTAAGAAAGTCTAACATTGTTTTGCAGGCACACTAACTTGACAAGCATTTACCACCTCATAATACTTTCTCTCAAGCCTCTTTCCATTCTTTGACCTTGACCTATAAGGGCATTCTTCGATCACTTTCCACTTTTCATCTTAATCCCCCCTAGGGTCACCCGAGAAGCCTCCCTTGTGTTGGATTTATCCTTCACTAAAATGAGGGGGACATCTATTAAGGTGATAATGATAGTTGTTCCTAGTTGTGTCACACATTCATGGATTGGGTTGGGATTTTCCCAAAGTACAGATTGTGCGATAACAACTCCATTTTTGAAGTTAAATCCTCGTGGAAAATTCTTATTATTGGAAGGTTGTTCAACTTGAAAACTAACTTTATTTTCACGAGTCCTTTCAGACACCTTATCAATTTTAGGGAACCTCCCACGTAAGGCTTCCATAATCTTATGTTCCATTTGTTCCATATTTCTTTTTCATCTCTTCCTTATTTTCATTCCATTTTTTTTCCATCAGTTCCTTATTTTCTTCCATCTTTCTTTCCATCAGTTCCTTATTTTCTTCCATCTTTCTTTCCATAAGTTCCTTATTTTCATCCATCTGATTTTGTCCCATTTCTATTTGAGTATTATCAATTCAACCTTTTTCATTGATCTATCATTCGATTTGTTGATTTGATTGTACAATTTGGATATATGGCTTGTATCTCCTCATTTTTTTCACAAGTCATGGAGGAGCTTTCTGGAGGTTTCATTGGCGAAATAAGTTTTGGATCTTTCTTTGGAGCCATGGAAAAATGTTATCGGGTCCTAAGGACGAGAGAGTGTCATGTCTTATATCTCTATGATATACGTGCGGGGTCCAACAATAGTACTCAACCCAATATCTCAGGGAACTAACTAAGGAGGCTCATCCATGCCCTTAGCCGTACTACTCGACTACCCAGGTACTAGAGAGTGGTCTCCTCGAGTGCTACTCTCGGTGTACTATAGCAACAAGATGACCAAATAACTTATCTAAGGCTAGTTTCAAGTATACCCAAGGGACTTCCTATATGCCCAAAGGTACATGGAAGTGAGATTTCGTCTACATGTATTGTCCAATGCAATACTACTTGAAGAGGTACCAACAAGGGGTTACAAGGGTTTCCAACAGGGGAAATAATGTGTTTCTAGTAACCATGTGAAACCACGTGTATTTCCTGCGTGTATTTTTTCCCAACCACAGTTTTACCCGCTTAGCAACAAATCTCGTGTTATTGAAATATGCCAAAACACGTCTCTAAACAAATAAAAAAATGAGCTTGCTAACCACAAAAAAAGCTCTTAAAATCACTAGAAAATAACTTGTGCAAAAACCCTAACTTCCACAAGAAATATATTATAAAATATAATGATTCAAAATATGAAAATTTTTCCACATGTACTTCACTGTGTCAACTTAGGATTTTGAAAATTTCACAGTCTAAAACTTCACTGAAAAAAAAATCACAGTGAAAATGCCAAGATAACTCATTTCAAGATTATTTACAAACCTTGTCTTCCATGGACTATATCTCCAAAAGTATAGCGAACCATAACCTGAATTTTTTACCACCTATACTATGACATGTCTCCTCAGTCTCCCCAAAATTTCACTATCTAAAACTTCCCATAAAAAAAAGTGTTATATAAAAAAATCCCAAGATGACTCATTTAAAACTGAATTTAGGATGAGTAAAAAACCATGTCTTCCATAGGCTATATCTGTGAAAGTATAATGACCCAAAACTTGAAATTTTTACCATAGGTACTTTGATATGTCTCCTAATTAATCTGTGGATTTTGCTATCTGAAACGTCCCATAAAAAAAGTTATAGTGAAAATTCCAATATGACTCATTTGAAGTAGCAAAACCCTAGGATTGATGATCTTGATACCAAATGTTATGAACCAATGCCTTGAAAATGATAAAAAGTCAATGAATATAGTGCACTTCGAGGATGAAACCTCCTTTTACAATATATCTAATTCAAAAAGCAAGATAAGATGAGATAATATGATCCTAAGATTAGGTCTCCTTGGTGTATATATATATATATATATATAGGAGACAAAGGGTACAATTATAATGAAAGGGTAAAATGAAGGGTTCTAGCCTATATACAAATATAACACTAGAAATGTAACAATTCAATATCTAGGGCTTAATAAGGGGTTTTATACAAAACATGGGGATTTTTCTAGGGCTTAACATCTAGGGGATGCACCACAAGACATACTTTATTGTGAAATGATGAGAACATAATAGGCAACCACAAGCCAAAAAATGTGAAACCAGACTTGCAACAAAAAACTAGGTTGTTTTCCAGAAGCACCGTGACTCTAGTCTCCTCCTCAACATAACCACTTCCTCACTTTGCATGGCCACCAACACACTTTCTAGATATTATGGGTGAAACCCTAATAATATTTGAGGCAAGTGTTGTTGAGGGGAGAGAAAGGTGAAAAACACTCCTCCTTTTCCCCTTCTCACTATAACTCTTCAAATTGAATTTAGCGCACATAGAGACCATGTACATGGAGAATAAATGTTCTTGTTTTTCCTAACCATAATCATACCCATACCCATGAGGCGACATACATGGAGAATAAATGTTGTTGTTATTCCCATAAATATTTATGCTTTATTTTTAACATAAACTGTTGTTTTTCTATTAGAAAAATGTTGCATCCACATTGGTCCACAATCTAATCCATTTGATTTTTAGACAAATCTAGTATAGGTTTATTCTTGATCAAAATTGCATTCTCCCTATAGAATTCTTTGCTAAGTAAACTAGTATGTTGATTCAAATTGATTCAAAATGCGTAGATCCTAACATAGACCCATAACAATAAACATACTTTACAATACATTAAAAAATAGCATAATTAAGAAAGCTTAAGCTCAATATTCATGGTGGTCTAACCAACATTGTCCATGCCAATATTAGGAAGATGTTGATGGACAATTTCTCCCTCCTTATTTGCAGTTGACCTAAAGGATAGATGAACCCGAGCTCAAGCCATGTTTTGATAACTCAAAAATTCATTGACAACCAACATGAGATGAGTGTTTTCCTGCCTTAATTCCTAAATTTCACAACTAAAAAAACTCACAGATTCCATAATCAAAGCTACCTCCCTATCTCTCACATCTTCTTGAGCTTGAATCTACGCCGCCAATGGCCAATTTGTTTTCCAAACACACAATTTCTTAGTTCCTCAACTGCCTCTTTAAATCTGTAATTTCACACCCAAAGCATCTCCCCTCATGCTTGTGTCATGTCCCCAACTCATTGCAAATTCCTACATCAAATCAACAAGAACACCCTTTTCCACCTTCTCCCCCACAATTCCTTGTTTGCAATAGTTGGATTTTCCCCAATTCCCGACCAGTCTCCTCGACTCTCCCAACAATCTCTCCACTTTCTTGCAAACAACGAGACAGAACCAGTGCATACTACCTTCCATCCAATGATGCCACATAAGAGTCCCACCAATGCCATGAAGAACCACGCCCCGAGCAGATCACAGAGTAGCTACCTAACCGACCAGAAGAAGGTCTTCCTCATATTTTCCCAATGTCAAAACTCCATTCACAAATATTGACGAAGAGCCAACCCATGCCATCATATCCGAGATTTTGGCACGAGAATGAAATTTCCCGCTTGCATCAACAATGAAGTGAAGGGATGGTTGATTAAACCTCCTTCACAGTTTCCCATAACATGAAGTACCCTCCATTGTATTGTTGCACGACGATAGCATGTGAGGTGATGGCCCCTCTAGGTGACACACTTGCTTCCATTAATACATTGATTTCCTCAACCATCTGAACCTCTTTAGCTAATTTCTTTGCGCTTCCATTCAATATTCTTAAAACATAATAGTATTCCACCTCTTCAAATCTCACCTCTTCTTTGATAATTCTATGGACGATTCTTGCAAAACCACTACTGTGACTTTACCTATATCTCTTTCTTAAGATTTTAATTATTAACCCAAATTTCCAACAACAATTTGCATCAATTAATCTCAACCCCATAAAAAGAGTTAGCGCCTCAACCTGATTGTTCGATACTCTTCCTAAACCACATGCAAATACGTATAGGATTAAAAATGATCCCTTGTGTTCCGGCTGCCCCTCCCATCAATACCTATGTTAGTGTCGAGTTAAGGTAATGTTATTTCATCCTCCACTAAGACTTTAATAAAAAATATCCGCTTCATTAAAGGTAGTTTTCAAAAGGTTGTTGGACTATCTCCACAACCCTATTCCAGGCAAAGGCAAACCACGCACTCCAATTGCAAATGGAGCCGTAATGTCGTACATAGCCTCAATACACCCGCCGCCAATAAACGCAATTTCTACTCCGTAGAAAATACAAGTAGTTGTCGTCCCAGGTAGGAAGGCCACGGCCACTAGGAAAGCCGACTCCTTGCCCTTTCTCTTTCCTTTTTACCCTTTTATTATTGAGGAGGAGAAATTGTTTCCATTCATCTTTCTTTTGTTATTTGTTTTACAAATATTGAATTTGTGTGCGAAAACAATAGCGTAAGAAGGCTATATACCCAGCCACCCACTATCGGCGGCCATGGAGACCCTCGTTGGCAGAAAATACAGGCTGGGACGCAAGATCGGCAGCGGTGCCTTTGGCGAGATATACCTCGGTAATTTACCCTCTGCTCTGTCCATCTTCAGGGGTTTCTGCAACACGATATCTTTTGTTTATTTTTGGAAGAATTGTAATAGTTGGGATTTAAATTGCAGGAACCGATGTTCGGACAAAGGAGGAGGTGGCTATTAAGATGGTATGTATGTTGAAATCTCTCACCCCCGCTTTCTCTTTTTCTTCTTATGGGTGGGTATAATTGGGTATAAGGATAAATTTATGAGAGGTGGTTACATAAAGTGCTGCCCGGATTGATGATCTTAGAAAGGGCTATTGAATTTGAATTATCGTTAATAACAGTGCCCTACATGACATGAATCCATCCCTTCATGTGAAAACCAGTTTCGACATATAAAATCAGGATAGTGCTCGATCGCAGAGCTGTTGATATTGAGCTAAATTTAACCAGCAGAAACCATGTTTGAAGCTGATTTTCACCGTCAATTGTCAATTATATTCCATAAGAGTATACTTTTAAGTTAATACTGTAATTGTGAAACCTGAGCTGCAAGGGTTTTACTTTCTTCTCCCCTACATAATGCAAACGCATGAGGTCTGTGAGCTGTGCTATCCAAATTTTCAAGCGCAACTTTTGCTTGCGAAATCTACACTCCCACAGGACACATGCACCATACGTCCATGATTTTCAGGTGTTTTGTGTGAATTGATTGTTTCCATTGTAATTGCTGTCTGGGTGAAGTGACTTGCTTTGAGACAATTAGCATGATAATATGCTTCTGAGAGGATTAACGTTGCAAAAGCCACTGGAAACAACTAGACCAACCCTGCTATGTCAAGGCTTGTACAATTTTTTTAAGGAATTACGAGTCTCATCAAACACATTACTTCAAGTTTTTTGTTCAGCAAGCTTTCCTGGTTTAAATAGATCGGAAATATACTGGTGGACAAAATAAATGTTTACAAATGACTCTGCAAGCTTTTAATTGATGTGTTCCTCAATGACTTCTTCAGGAGAGAGTGAAGACAAATCACCCACAGTTGATATATGAATCTAAAGTGTATAGACATCTTTATGGAGGAAGTGAGTAGATGAACTTGCCCTCTTGACTCCTCTTTTTTCTAATTATAGTATTGTGTTCACTAATTGATAAAGAAATATGATCTGAAATTGCAGCTGGTATTCCAAACATCAGATGGTTTGGGACAGAAGGAGATTATAATATTATAGTTCTTGATTTGCTGGGCCCCAGCCTAGAAGATTTATTTCTGTTTTGTGGGCGTAGATTCTCACTGAAGACTGTCTTATTGTTAGCTGATCAGCTGGTATGGGTGATTTGTGTAAATTATAATTTCTGATGTAACAAATTATTTTTAATGACTCAAATGCCCACTGTAGCATTTTTGTCAGTTCTATCTTTCATGCTTGCTGTGATTGCTCCTGTAGCTTTTTTATCTGTTCTATCTGTTATGCTTGTTACCCCTTCCTTTGGAATGCTTTACGCATGTTTGTAATTTGCCTGATTAACTTTCTAAAAATTTGGTTGTGTTTAAATTGCATTCTGTTATGAGATAAACTGATTGCATAATATTTGTAGATTGAGAGGTTGGTTGTCTTTAAATGTGCATTCTGTTATTGAGATCTACTGATTTCATAATTTTTGTAGATTGACAGGATGGGATATATACATGAAAAGTCCTTTATGCACAGAGACATGAAGCCTGACAATTTTCTTATGGGGCTTGGTCAAAAAGCAAACATGGTAATGTCCATCGTGTGTTTGATCTAATTGAAGTATTTTGTCAATACACTATTATTAGGTTATATATTGTTTTCCCTAAAAATTGCCTGTACCTCATTAATGTGTTGCAGGTCTACGTGATTGATTTTGGTCTTGCAAAGAAGTACCGCGACCCATTAAACCATCGTCATATTCCCTTCAGGTCTTGTTTTGTGATGTTATTGGTGATTTAATTGCTGTTTTTTCCTTGATTTGAAGATATGTGCATAGTTTCAAATTCGTGGATCATGTGCAAATTTATTGGTCGGGAGATTGGGAGATAAATAATAGAGACATAAATACGAAGGTCAATGCATTTTAGAAACATGAAGAAACTACAAGATAATAAAACCTGTTGATTGGAGGATTATATGGTCAAAGCTCTCCTTGTAGATAGAAGCTTACCTTTCCTGTTTTTAAGTACATTAATCTTGGATGCGAGGGTATGGGTGGACTTAAGAAAGGTACATGTCTGTAAATGATTTTCTTATTGTGGAGTGCCTTGTTACTTCTACCATTCTATGACTGCTAAGAATTTTTTTCCATGGTAAAGCTCCAGAACTTAGTGCTTGTTGGTACTTTAAGATGGCCCAATCAAGCACATAATTCTACTGAAAGCCTGGCAACTTAGTGCTTGTTGGTACTTTAAGATGGCCCAATCAAGCACATAATTCTACTGAAAGCCTGGCAAACATGAGAAGCAGAAAAATAAATATGGTGTTATGAGGCACCTAATCATCATTTTATGTTATAAATCACCAACCACTACAATCTCCAAAAGAATCAATTGTTTGACAACACATACAAATTGCAATTAATAGTTTTTAGTCGTTCAAGATCTTATCTACTGCACATTGAGATAAATTACTCTTTATATTAGTCTTTCTTCAAAACACAGCAATCCTTAATTTCACCCAATCCAATACTTGTTCTCTTGTCAAATTCTTTGCCTTCCTTTCCAGTGTAAGGTCTTGTCTCATCTCCAATAACCATATCCCAAAAATCTCTCTCCAAATCACAGCATTCTTTAATCTAATTCTATACAATACTTGCTCTCTTATCAAAATCTTTCCCTTCTTTCTCAGTGTACACTATACGTTCTTTTCTCATCTCCAACAAACATATTCAAAAAATCTTTCTCTAAAAGTATATTCTTCATCTTAAACTCACACGCCGCGTCCAACATAATTGTCTCAATGAAGACTGAATTGATAAATCTTATCATGACTACTAGCTTTAGCTTTGCTGCTACACATCTCACCTTGGCTTTATAGCTTGTGCTGATTCCATTTTATGTTCTTGCTGCTTCTCTTATTTTTGAAACATAAACAACTCTTAACTGCTTCTGCCTTTGTTTCTCAAAGGCTTTCAAGTGATTTTACTGCTTTTATGCAGTTTGATACATGGATTATCTCTACCTGTAAAATTCAGAATAGAAATGGAGAGAGATTTTCAACATGCCGAGAGGGTTTGTAGGGAATTATCTACTCGAAACTCTCTTTCTAATAGCTTCTGTAAATTCTTAGAACTTCAGTTCACTTATTTTTTTCAAAAAGTAAAAAATTCAGCAACTAGAGATCCGCTACTACTTTTCCTTGCTCAATTTGTATAAAAAACTTTGAGATGGTTAAATAACCTACAGCTCTGATATCATGATGGCATATGGCAGAAGTACACCAGAAAATCACTGAAAACACCATAAAACATAAAAATGAGACTTGAAACTGAAAAAATCAGTTCCTGATAATAAATATAGATTCAATTTACATTAGAATGGCAGCATACAAGGTTGGTTGATCTTTAAAGAAAGTGTTAATGAAGAACTATAACTAAGCAGATCAGCACTTTTATGTTAATGTAAGAAACACATACTGCTGGGTTGAAGGAGAGCTGCTAGCTGAGTGAGGTAAAGGACTGAGTAGGCTGCTGATATCTAGCAATTGTTGAGAGGGAGAAACTGCCCATGGAGGCACTATTTGAAATCAAAGGAATTGGGTCCTCATTAGTAATCATCAGTCACTGCTGCTGTTTGAAGCAGTGTTGCAAAGATCGCCAAAGAATCAGCGATTTCTAATATTTCTGGGATTCCAACCCAAAACTATAGTCAAGTCACTTATTTTGATCACACAAGGTTGCTGATTCTGCTTCTGCCGGTGAAAAATTGCTGTATATTGGTGTAAGTTTATTTATTTGAAAAAATTGAAATATCATGCATTTTTTAATGTTTGCCTAGTTTTTATTGAGTCTCTGTTTGTTTCCTGAATTATTCCTTTAGTTTGATTTTTTGACCCTAATTGAGTTATTCCCGAGTCCAAGTTTTGCAACATTGCTTTGAAGTGACCATTCAAGGGAGTGATCATTTTTTTTGAGGGTTTATATTTTTATTTAGGCATATTCTGAACATATTTTCCATTTGATTCTTGAATTAAGGCCCTCTTATCAACTTTTTTCGAAGAGGGGCTTTCTATTACCGAAGGTTTTTTACTTGGCCACGTGATTTTTAAAGTGAATTTATTTTGGAAGGGTACCTAACAATTTAAAAAATATTTTTCTAATTTTCTGAGTTTTACTGGTAATGGCAGGAATTAGTCAAAGCATTCCTTTCCCAGATGTAAACAAGTGTAATGGCAAAAATGATGCTGTCTGGAATTTTAAAATTAAGATGACAAAATAGCCATAATGGGGGGGGGGGGGTGTTAAGGATGTAATGCCCATTTTTAGCTGCACGCATGCTTTTCTATAATTAGCAGTAGGTTCTAAGTTTAGTAGTAGACAATTTTAGAGGAGAAATCCAATTTTGTGTTAGCGTAATATTTTCCAGAGGACGATACTCATCCTCAGCTGCCCATTTTAAGGGAAAGTTTTGTTTATAGTTTTTATACACGTGCCCTCCAAATTTTACAAGTTTTTGGCGAAGCTCTCTTCTCGTCTTGTGTGTACTCTGTAAATTTCAACAATTTCCACATTTACAACTTGCTATTTTGTCCTTCATCTGCCTTTTCTATTTTCTTCCTTCTATCTAACTTTATTCCATTTTATGTTCTTTTCTTGACAGTATCCATTATTTTATAAGTCAAGAGGCACCATTGATTCATGAACCAGAGACTTATTTTCTCATTTCTTCAAGTTGATGCAGACTCCAGAGTTGAGCTTCCAATGCATTGACAATTATAAACTTGCTTAGCTAATCCACTTTTAACATTGAAATCTATTTTGACACGGTCTAACAAACATTTTGGCTATTTGTTGAGTTCATAGACTTAAGTTTTAGGGACGCATGTAGCTTTTCTGATTTTATCTGATGTGCATTGCATGCATTTTAATCCCTCTGTATCCTTTATGATACCTTGTGTTACATCTGTTGAATTTCTTAGTCATTTAAATAATGGAGCAGTCATCTGAAATATAGCTTGAGCTTTGGAAAAGTAATAATTGAATTCCTGACATTTATCGAGTAAAAGCTACATTTTATCTTAAGATTGTTTTCAATTTTATAAGATAGGATTAATTCADCTRTCGAATTCTTGAGTAAATATYTRATTTCATCAAAGAMGTTAAGTTGTCTAATAATCTCTCATTCTMTCTGCTAATTTACTYCCAGTGCGGGTAAGATGTTAATCACTGAGAGTTAGAGACAAAATCACATAAATATGTTCTCTCTTTTGTCTCTAATGTTCTTGATGTCTCTTTTTCATCTCCAATGTTCTGGATGTATGTAAGATTCATTTTTTGATGTATTATCCTTGTTTATCCTACTGCTAGTTAATTTAAGATGGAGTTATTAACAAGCCTGATTAAATGCAGGGCAAACAAAAGCTTAACTGGAACCGCACGCTATGCAAGTGTCAATACTCACAATGGCATTGGTGAGGCTACACACTAGATTATGGTGAGTTTTCTACTAGTCATGATTGATCACTGAAATGATATTTGTTTTGCTTGATTTTTGCCCTCCAGAGCAAAGCCGAAGGGATGATATTGAGTCGCTTGGATATGTTCTTATGTACTTTTTAAGGGGCAGGTATGATTTATCATTTTTTTTTTTTCAATTTTGAACTTTTGAACTTTTGGAAATTGGAAAATGATATCTCTGAAGTTGCTGGACACT
>ML776929.1:1452606-1520888 GCA_009831015.1 Picea engelmannii
CATTACCATTAGATACAAAGTGTCAATGTTAAAAGCCTATTAAAGCTATTAGGTGAGCGGCTGTGCCTCCAACTCTGTCAGATTCAAGGCCTCACGGTGAATTTTTGTTAGTGTGCATTTGGTTATGTGATGATGGTTGCCACTGGAGACAAACGTAAGGGTACATAATTTCTCGGTGCAGCCCATGCTCTAATTATTGGCATCATCAACACCTTGGATTAAGCTCATCAGTCTACCCGAAACTAATCACGTACTGGTGCAGGAATCTTCTCAGCCAGCTTATGGTTATCAAAACACCTCTATGCACTTCTTTTTCTTCCTAACATGCCTGAAATCCATCTTCCCTAATCTGCCCTCCAGATGAGCCACTTAACTGTGAATTAATGCTTGCTCCAACTCTGCCAAGTACTAGTGTCATCCATTTTTACTGTACAGGCGCTAATTTCATAAGGGCCAGCTGCTATATTCCTAAATTCGAACCACTTTAGATGATTTTCACCCCACGCCCCGTACGTAGTAGTACTGTATTGGTCAATAACACTACCCACAGCATCTTGGCTATATAGTCTGCATTGTGTACTTAATTTCAAATGGAAGGGTATAACATTCATCTAATCCTTTCACGATAAAAAGTTGAAAATCTAATCCTTTCCTGAAGAAAAGTTGAAAAGTAAGTGAAAAAAAGTTAGTATACTTCAATTGACAAGAAGAAATCAGGTCATTGACAAGAAGTGAAAAAATCTAATCCTTTCCTGAAGAAAAGTTGAAAAGTAAGTGAAAAAAAGTTAGTATACTTCAATTGACAAGAAGAAATCAGGTCATTGACAAGAAGTGAAAAAAAGTTAGTATATAGAAATTAATAATATTCATATATTTTGTCATTTCAAATATAACCTTATGATGGGTTATATTTTTTTTCACAAAAATTTAGTTACTCTTGTTTTATTGGGAGAATTCAAAAATATTAGAAATAACAATAGAAAGCTTTATACACAAATGTCAGAACCAAACATTTTTGTGGACACTGTATAAGAGAGGATTAAGAGGATTTGATTTGTGCATCCATATGATGCATGATGATTGCATTTGGGCTTCATATCTCGATCATATCACAATTATGCTTAGGGAATTAGTGTCCTTTAAACTCATGCAAATTTGCTATGTTTGTTGTGGATCTCATTAGAAAAGAAATTTGTAGTAGACTTTTAAGCCATTGTTAAAGGGTGATAATTTTGTCAAAATACTATATGCCATGAAGAGAGAACTCTAGCATGATTTCACGAATTACTACTTATTTGGGCTCAGATGTCTATGATTCGAAGCTTCTTAAGATCCATACAAACATAAAGCTAAAGGAAAGTGACTGTAATAGATAAAGATCCATAGATTTAGGAAAAAGGGGATGATTAATGATGTAGAAAATTGAATGAATAGAATCACAATTCTCATTATTGTATTCCAATTATAGATTTTGTACTGATGTTGATGAGGTCCATTTTTATGCATGTTTATATCTAAACTTCTTCGATGGCATACAAGTTAAAGATTTTAAATTTAAGCTTAATAGAGGTTTTTTTTCAAAACAAAAGTATTAACAGACTTAAATGTGAAAGAAAGCATAACTATGCAGATCTTTACAATGAGCTTGACCAAACTTGTACAAGATTGCTCGATTGTTAAGAGACTTACCATTCAAGTATTAATAATGTTTTTTCCCCATTAAGTGGATATCAAAATAATGTATATCCCATGAACTACATACTAAGTGGTAAAGTGGATATCAAAATAATGTATATGCCATGAACTACATACTAAGTGGTAGATAGGCTAGTGGTTGTGCTAAAATGATATTAAAATATTAGATATCAACATTGTAACCATGTTATGACTTATAATAGGTAGACACATCTAATAAGTTTTTAATGCTCATAACACATGAATTCAAGTGGGAATTTAGAAAGAAAAGGTGTCTAGGCTTCTTTGGGAAGCCTTCATTGAGTGACACTTTAAATGTTGTTGGGTATGCCAATACAGTGGTAGACTTTTGTGGGTGTGAGCTATGTGATGGATTTAATATTGTGTAAGGGTACAATGTATCGGTGAATAGACGAGAGCTAATGGGAATAATGACAATTTTAATCTTTAGAAGCCAAAGACAAGTAGTGGGTTTTGAATCTTGAATTTTGATCATGATTCACATTCATTCTCATATAAAATTGAATGTTCAATGATCATTAAGCACTAAGAGTTGGGAGTTGGAAATTATGGAATATTGAATATGTAACCCTTCTTTTGAAATGTTATAATTTTTGTTGTCCTCCATATATATATAACAAGGGAATTCAAAAATTTATATATTTTTTGAAAGTGATTTTTTAATTATGCTTCTAGAAGGGTTTGATAGTAAATGGTTCAATTTTGATTATTGGTGCCACATTTTCCTAGATCATGGATGCTAATTATTTGTAGGGAATCAAATCATTCATTAGATAAGGCTACTTCCATCGTTGTTTATGCCCTACACATGTGGTGGACACTATATATGAGATATGGTGGGATGATGAAGTGCCTTTGGCCATCTTATAAAACTAACTAGTCCATGTCTACCATAGTGAAAACAATTTGTTTTTTTTCACAAAATTCGGGGGATTTTATTCATTAAAAAGGCATGCTTGAAACCATTTAGTACCAAATAAGAGCCAGATGCCATAACAAAATTCTAGCTCTTGCAGAGCTTGTAACAACCAAAATTCAGACCTTCTACTAAGCCTTATCCAAAATCTATTACTGCTACTATTCTGCATTGAATATATTTGGTAAAATATATTGTTTATACATACTAGAAAACAAAACATACTAAGAAAAGAAGCTTAAGTCTGTCCACTACCATTGACTATCTTGTCCATATCCTCAGCAAGCTCCATTGGGGCATTCAGGACTGGAATATGCATTGTTCTTGTAATTGCCTTGCCTTCTATCATCTCACCAGGAAATGAAGAATCAGAGTCCACATCCTGCTGAGCCAAATGATGCTTCAGAGATTCGTATTGACTTTTCAAAGTGTACACTTCGTCTTGTAGTAGGCCAATCATAGTTTGATGCAAATGTGAGAGTTGGACTGAGTGAATTTACCCGGATGACCAGTCGGTACCTCTTCTCGTACTCAGTTGACTCTACGTCCTCTGCATCTTGTCGACCGTTTTTCTCTAAAGCCATAGTCTTCCAAATCCCCAAATTGGCCAACAAATGAGCACGCAGAGCACTTAAGAGTGAAAGTGCAGGCTTCCTTTGCGGGGAGGCTTTCCAAAGAGACCCACTATCTTCATCCAGAGATTTACTCGAATTAATGAGTACAATACCACCTAGAGCACAATCAGTCCATAGGAGAACAGAGTGCGCCAAGAGAATTACCAGGAAAGCACTACCCAATGGGACCAAGCCAAAAACAATGCACACCATACAGACTCCCAATCGGACCTCTGGAATGTGAAGCCACATAATACCCAACAAGGCGTCACCTTCTCCTTTAATAGCAAGATAATCAATTCCAGAGTGAGTAATATAGACTCTTCGTACCTACAAATCCATAGGCAGATAACAATCCACAAGGTGGCCACGCGAAATCAGGATATTGATGATGTCGCTTCCCAAATTTGTCCAGTGAAACTGTATGCCCCCTTCTAATCCACAAACTCTCATGATTGCAATGCCCTTCTCCAGAGATGGATCCGAATTGGGAACAGAAATAGGCCAGGAGTGTACCATCTTCAGACTGTTGCGATACCACCCACAAGCCAACACTGATCTCCAACTATACTTCATTAATGCCATTCTGAGAATGGACTTGATGACATGACCATATAATAACTCATGCATGCTACTAACACGCGGAGGAAAGGGGCAATCCCCGTGTGCATGGTGGACCCTACCCATATTCAATTTCATGGCTACAGAGGGTTAACTATACTCTACTCCAACTCCTATAAGACCAGGGCCCTTTCCTATGTCTTTGTTTTCCATTGCATCCGCTTCAGAGTTATGATGACGAAAGATATGAAAGAATTGAGCCTTGAGACCAAGAAAGGATTGTTGTATATGCTCAATCAGAGATTTCAATCCTATGTCTCGATACACCACATATCCTTCAACTTTGTTGTTAGAGGTGATACCAATATTCCAGTAGTAGTCCGGTTCACGATTTCCTCTAGGGTCATAAAGAACCCCTTTCGCACCTGCCTTCCCTGTATTTCCCTTTGATGCTCCATCAAAAAACAGCTCCACCAAAAAACATAATATAGCTAGTTTGGGAAGACAACCATAACCGAAAGCCCAAAGAGGGGGAATGAAGCTGCCAACTTGAGCTGTGATGAACCTTGGCCCGTCTTATGAGAGTGATATTAAGGTGAGACAACCAATATTCTTCAGTTTGATCCAATGTCTGTCTCTCTTCCATCTTAATTCTTTTTGTACTAAATATTCCGCCATTAACCCCAGAGAGCGCGCTACCACAGTTCTTTGTAAAATACGTTAATTCTTGAAGATAACTCTATTTCTGGCAAGCCAAATCTGCCAACAAACATATTTTGGAGAGGCCTTCCACACCCTTTGGAACAATACCTTACCACGAAAGGATCCTCGATAGTGATTCCCCCATTTTCCCACCAAAGTTTTGGGATTGGAGGGCCAAGCTATCAAATGAATTAGCTCCTCATAAATTAGGTGCCAAACTTGTTTGGAAAAAAACACACCGTAAATAGATGTTGAGATGTCTCCAAGTTTTTCTCACATAGGGCACAGTGAAAGGGCCCCTGAAATCCTCTTTGGTCAAATCTTCCCATGTAAGAAGCTTGCCTTGGGCGAGAGTCCAACAAAATATATTTATTTTTTGCATCCCATCATTATTCCATATATTCTTCCATATAGTAGTTTTTCTGGAATAGAGGTTTGCAACAACAAAGCCCTGTATCCTTCCTTTACTAACTAACCAATTGAACCTCAGCCTATGCAGTGCTGAGCATTTGTTAATATGAACTGAGAGACCAAGGTGAGGGGGAATATTTCCCATATTCCAGGCCCACCAATCCCCATTTGAGCCCCATACTGAGATGTCAAATAACGTGCTCTTGTGTTGAGTGTGCATCCACCTCCTTAGAGCTTCAAAAGAGGGATCCTGACATAGAGGGCGTAATCCAAGAATCCCATCATTCTCGATGTCAATTAGCTTCTTGTTTCCTGGGACCCAAGAGAGGGAGGGTTGCAAGAGGGGAGCGGAGGCCCAAAGATGCTGCCAGATAGGTGAGCCCACCTGCTTTCTGAGTGGAGCATCTAAGCATCTTCTCCTATCCCCTTCGAAATATTTTTTCATCAAGGATTTTTTCCACCATTTGTTTTTCCCCGTTACCATTCTCTAAAGCAATTTTGTGCCAAAGGAGATATTTGCCAACTCAAGATCTCTAACCCCAAGCCCTCCATGTTCATTGGGAGACCTGACTAGATTCCAATTCGCTAGATGAAGTCGGTTAGCATTTGATTTTCCTCCTTGCCATAAGAATTTTCGAAGGGCTCATGCCAAAGCTTTTTAAATTCCCATAGGGGCCAAAAGAGATGAAAAGTGATATACAGGCAAAGACAATAACACTGATTTGATTAGCACTAGTCTGCATGGTGGATTCAACCAATAAGCACCCAATATTTCAAACTTTTCTTTAATTTGCTGGAAAATAATATGCCAGGATTCACTCGGAATCGTTTTCAAACAAATTGGCATACCCAAATATTTAAAATTCTCCTAATCATCGGAGATTGGGAATTGAAGGATATGAGCAATACCCATTAAAGTAGGAGCTTTTCTATTCCAGGTTTAGATTTGACTCTTGGTTTTATTTATGAGCCCTCCAGGTACTTGAGTAAACCGATCCATTACCAGTTTAAATCTCCTAGTAATAATTCTAGAGGCTCCTCCCATCAACTAAGTGTCGTCAACAAATCATGAGTGATTAATTCTCTTTACCCCCTTGGCTATGCGTAGCCCTGGAATTTCTCCTGATCGTCGATGCCATTCTAATATTTTGTTTAATGCTTCAACCAAGAGAACATATAATAAAGGGGGGAGTGGGCACCTCTGTCTCATCCCCCTAGAGGATTTAAAAAAAGAAGCAGGTCTGCCATTAACCAAAGGAGCAATCCAAGAGGAATTGATACAATCTCCAATACATGACATAAAAGTCTGATTAAATCCAAATTTCTTTAGAACTGCCTTAAGAAAGCTATGCTTGACTCTGTCAAATGCATTCACTGTAACCTTTTTTATAAACATCCTTTTTTCCCCATGACTATTGGTGGAGTGAACCGCCTCTTGAACCAAAATTATATTGTCCCATATTTGTCTATTTGCCACAAACCTTCCTTCATTTGAGAGGATTAATGAACTTAAACAAGGTTTTACCCTATTTACTATTATCTTTGCCATGATTTTATAGGAGACGTTACATAGAGAAATTGGACGTAGCTGTTCAAAAGTAGAGGCATGTTTTTCCTTTACAATTAAGGCTAAAAATGAGGAGTTTGTGGCTCCACCCATCCTGTATGACTTGTGCACATATTGGAGAATCCAAATGAGATCATATTTGATAATAGACCATCTTTTGTAGAAGTGTATAGTAAAGCCATCGGGACCCGATGCCTTAGCATGATTGAATTGATTGATGACAACTAGTATCCCCTCTTCAGAAATGGGCTTATTCAATGCTAGATTATCTTCCTCTGTCATCTTCAATGGAATATGGGATAAGAATTGGTCACACAACTCTTCATCCATCTCTCTCTTATGAATAGAGCTTGTGATAATGAGATGAAGCCATTCTTTTAATTTCCTCGAAAGAGGTAATCACTTCACCAGTCTGTGTCTTTATCTCCTCCACCCTGTTTCTCCATTGCCTAGCTTTGGCCTGTTTATGAAAGGAAGTATTTTTATCCCCAAATTGTAGCCACATACACCTCGAATTCAATCTCCAAATGGCCTCTTCCTCTTTTAACGACTTTGTATAATTTTGATAGGCATCTTGTTCTTTCTTTAAGAGTTTTGAAGACACTTCATTCTGATCAATTATGTTTTGTATGCCTTCCAGTCTCCGTCGATTCTCCAAAAATGTAGTATTCAAGTGGCATGCTGACTCTTTAATCCAGTGCTTTACAAAAGCTTTAGAAAATTTAATTTTTTTCTCCCAAATATGCACAGGGGAACCATAGATCTATTGACTCCAAGTGCGTGAAACAAGGGAGAAAAAATATGACTTTTCCATCCATAGTGGATTAAATATGAATGGAATAGGGCCCAAATTTTCTTCTTTTACAAAACATAAAGAAATGGGACGATGATCCGAGCTCGCCCAAGGGATAATAAAAGAGGAGAAAGAATTTGGAAGAGAAAGAAGGGAGTTGCTGAATAAGAAAACAATCCAACCTAGATGCGATGTGCTCTGACCCTACTCTTCTATTATTCCAAGTATATTGTCCTTTGGATGGAGGAACATCCATCAAATCCGTGGAAGCCATATGATCCTCCATCTTCTCACTTGCCCGATCTTGAACAATGGAGCCCCCTATGTTTTATTTCAAATGGACTGTAGTGTTAAAATCTCTAAGAATGATACATTTTTTAGTTTACCCAGGATCCACCAGACCCAAAAGAGAGTCCCACCATTCTATCTTTTCCAATAGTTATTTGGCATATATCCATTAATGATATGATAATACATACCCGAGGGAAGATGTAATGGCTTAACCATAATCAAGTGGGATTTCTTGTAAAACTTCCCTCCAACTGATAGATGTCAGGGTTCCATAGAGTGCAAGTTCCCCTAGAATCCCCCCTCGCACCTATTTCTTTATTCTTCCAAATTTGTTGCATTTCTTGTAGAGCTTCAAGCTCCTTCAATTTTGTCTCCTTGATCAGAAGGATATGAGGTTTTTCTGTCCGAACCAACTTTCCCATTGCTTCTTTCTTGTCCTTACTACCTAATCCTCTGCTATTCTAGGAGACTAACTTCATTATTTACTTGTAGATTTGGAGGCCTCTCTTTTAGAGGGTCGAGTCATGTATTGGGATGAACCTTTTATTGATTGGGCATGGGATTTCCCCGATTTCCCATCCTTCTTTAGGATTCCTTCCAAGGTGGTTTGTATACCTAACTGCTCGTCCTGATCTCCTTCATTTTCCCTCCTATTTATATTAGATCTCCTCCCCACTTTCCTAGTTGTTGTGATTTGAGTGGCTTTTGCTTCAGATTCACCTTTTGTTTCCTCCTGATTTCCTTCCTCTAAAAATTTTGGAATCCCTGCAATAGGGCGCAAAAGGATTTTACTTGGAGTTGGATCTCCATGATTTGGGTACACAAAATCTAAGGGGAGCCTTGTAGTCTCTATTTCTTCCATCACCGTATTACCTCCTGCATTTTCTTGACCCCTTTCTCTTGATTCGCCAGTGTTTTCCACCATATTTTCCAATGTCGAATACTTGTTTTTGCTGGACTCCCCTCCATGATCCCCTCCATCTGAAGATATGGGGTCACAAGGGGAGGGAGGAGATGGATTCCCTCTCAGAACTTGCTCTTGTTGTTGGATCATTGTTTTCCTAGCAACTTTATTCCTCTTGGATTGTTTCCATTTCTCAATGGTTCTTTCCTCCGGTTGATTTGTTTTGTTCTGTGGACAATTCTCTGCAAAGTGGCCATATTCATGACAAGCCTTGCATTTAAATGACAACTACTCATAATCCACCTTTTGAATGTATGACCAATTTTTGAGAGTTAATTGAATGGCTTCTAGTAGCCCCTTTTTAAAATCTACCTCTATGCAAAGACGCACACATGCTTGTAACTCTATTTGTGGTCCAGCCTGATCGATATACCTTTCCAACATATTCTCAATACTTTTCAGGGTTTCATCATTCCAACAATGCAGAGGAAGGAATGGAAGATGAACCCACACAAGAACCACATAAGGGATGTCATTCTATGGACTAAAGTCTGGAGTACACTTATTTAAATACATGCCCCTTGATCCCATGAAATAGGAACCACTCCTAAATATTAAATCCCGATTTTCTTTGTTCTCAAACAAAAAAATGAAAAAACCTCTTGCCACATAAAGCATAAGACCTTTGACCTTGAATTTTTTCCCTCCAGTTTAGATCCAGCCATTACGCCATGGCCCTCAGAGACGACCATAGACTAGTGAATTGCCCTATGAGTATGTTTTCAACCAAACGTAGCACAAAAGGACGATATGAGGATGAGTGAACCGATACCTTTGGAATTTCATCCAATTTCTTGACAAATTTGGAGGGCACATGCTTCACCATCTTGGAGTAGGACTCGATCAGAGCTTGGAAAGCGGCGATATCAGGCGGAGGAGGAGACGTCGAGGGGGATCCTTGCCTTGAACCCGAGGCCATACCTCAAACACTAGCAAAAAATCTCAGAGATAGATCACAACCGCATAGAAACCCTAGCCGCAATGATTTTACCCATTTTCAAATTTGAAGGACATGGGGGTGGGATTTGATCCACTTATGCGTGCACGAGTCACGATACCATTTAATATAGTATCTATGGATGCAACCATATATTCGAACACTATCTCAAGGTGCTCCATGACTCCATATAAGACCCTCACAAGAATTGAACCTTACCAACAATGAAAATCTCCTTGCTTTCCACCATTAAATTCAACCCCTTTAGACAAAACAATTTGTTGAGACATAACTTTTGAAAGTATATTGTCAGTTAAATTCATATCGATGAAAATCCTTTGATACGAGTAGTGATAGAATATATTGCCATTTTTGTGCAATTCCAACCACGAAGATTCTTTATAGGAAGTGCGTAATTTTATGATGGATATCGAAGTGGTCATATAAATTATTCCTTCAACGATGTTGATGGGAAAAATAAATAAAAGCCATTTATAGCTATATGTATTTATTGGAAGGAATTTATGTTTTCATGAGGCATAATAATGCAACCCACATGCATGGTTTATTGATTCTATTATATGCAAAGTTAATTGATTATGTTAGAAAAATAATGGATGGTTATGATGATTGCATTCTTGTTTACTTGACATGGCTTTATTGGGTGGACCACATTAGTAAGGTACCATAGTTTTTGTATTTTTTTGTATTTTTTCATACTTCTTCGAGACCTTCGTTTATCTCTTATTAAATGTTTTACTTGTCATTAGGTGTTTTATGTTGGACTTAGTTTATAGTTTCTCATTCTTGATTTTTTTTAAATAATTAATTTTCTTTGTTTTCACAACACAATTTTTAATGACATAAATGCACACAATTTCAAAATAATATACATATTTTATTTTTCTACCTATTAGGGGTTAACATATTCTTAACTAATTCAAAATATTCAATTTTATGTTTTTTTTTAATATATTAAATTTTTTAAATATTAAATTTTAAAATATTGACTATTTATTTATATTTTTATTATATTAAGTTTTAATTACAAGAAAATTAAAAAAATTAATAATTTGAAAATATTTATGTTATATCATCTGATTGAGATGGTATTAAAAAATCTTTAAATTATAAATTCAAATTTCCATTAATATTTTAACTATATTATTTTTTTAATATATATATATATTTTTTTTCAAAAGGTTCATATTTTAAAGCATTGTTGGTATTAAGATCGATTAATTATGATCGTTGTGTTTTTTGGGTGATTACCATAGAGGTTTGTATTAAACATATAGGTGTGAAAAAATATGACACCAATTTTGATCAGTTTGAGTCAAAATCCTTTTGTTGAACCCCCTCCGAATACATATTTTCAATTAAAAAAAACTTATTTCTACTAGATATCCCCTATTTTTAATATATATCTCTTTTCATACCTCACAATAGGTATAAGCCCCCCCATACTTTGCATCTGCCCTCCCCCAATACGTACAATATATTGACTTTATTTTTCACAATTTTAAAACCCACTTTACAATTAAACATGATAGGATATTGGTTAACAAGGTGAAGCCCCCGTGTCTAAGTCATTGCCTTTTGTTTTTTTTTTGTTTGTTAATTTGTGCAGGACCTGCGATTAACCTGTGGCTTGAGAAACCGCGACTCAGGGGCATCTAAGCCGTCAAAATCACCCGGGGATCGCACCCGGCCTGAGCCACACCAACCCTTAACATGGTTGGATTTTTTGTCCCCGCAGGTTTCGAACCGGTGACTTTAACATCACGGAGTGGCTTAACAACACACTCCGTCACCGACTGTCCTACACCTCGGGGACTAAGTCATTGCCTTTTGTTAATAAGAGGACCAAATTTTATATCCTGCAAAAGATGGATTTTACAATATTAAGGAATACTTTCCCATTAGTGAAATAAAGGGTAACCATAGAGACATTCTTATCAGTGCAAAAGCTTGCAAATAGTTGCATATGGGAAGTGGTTATAAAACATAAAAATGAAGTAGATGGAGCATGAAAACAATAACCCAATTAGATAGGTATACAACCTTGGAGTCACATAAAGTGAGTAAAACTAGTCATCCATGGAAATAGACATATCCTCATGGCTACCCATAGCTACCAATGGCAAATCATCCAAGGTGGTTCATAACTTTTTGAGCCCATTTTTCACCTAAAATGTCCTTTTGTAGAGTAGTATTGTCATTGGAGAGGTTCATACCTTTGTTATCTTAGGGAAACTTAGAAGTTTGGGTAGTCTTCTAGGGCCCTTGGCAAGAATTTGTTGATGGCCTAAAATTGTCCTATTGTCTTTGCAAAAGAGTGTTCGCTGGCCTCTTGTTGGTGCAACAGAAAAATCCAAAATCATATACAACCTTCGGAAAATAAATTCAAACATATACAAAGCAAGGGTCCACACCAGGAGTGTATGCTCCAGAAACCCCCAAAGGGGAAATCATATTAATAAAATCATTCCCATGTGTGTATCTATTGTACAATTGGTTCCTTTATATAACTATAGGTGACCATAACAACTATGTAATAATGAGATATTTAGTTTAAACCATCTCCATAACTATCTCCACAATATCTCCATGAATCTCTCAATAGATCTTCATCCCTAACTTCCCTCATTTGTTCTCATCTTTCTTTCCCACTTAAACTTCTAGAATTGGTCTACATTATCACAATTCCATTATATTTTTTAAACAGTATTCATGATCACAAGTAGGAGTTATTCCTTCATATTCCCCCCTCAACAAATACTTGTGATTCGATCCTTTCTCTTTTTTCATTGGTCCTTTGAACTGGTCTCATCTTCATCTCCATCTTCTTTGTCTACATCTTCAATATTCTACGATCTTTGGTCTTCTTCATTTTTCATCTTGTACCTGCAAACCAAAAACATTGGTGAAGTCCATATAAAAAAGTTACCATCCACTGTAGTACATGGGTTGCTAGTTGTTGTATCTCTCGGTTATATTTTGTAATAGCAATACCCAGGAAATTAACTAGAACAAGAAAACATGAATACTATCACCAAAACTAAGAGAAAAATGACCATCACTTTGTTTAGAATAGGAGGCAGTCGTATATAGATGCATGTTATTACATGATGGCTTGAATAATTCAAGCTACAACTACCTTCTAACAACTAGTCAGCTAGATTTGATCAACTACTTCATTAGGACTTGTGCCCAACTATTCTTCTCCTCCAATAAGTTGAGAGAGTGCACCTTCCAAGAATCTAGTTGGTTGAGGGAGTGCTCCTTCCTTGGGATTCACGTGGATGGCTACTGGGTTTCCCAATTCCTCCTTGTTTAAGCCCAAAAGTGTCCACACTTTATGCAGGAGCATAAGTTCAAAATTGGCGCAGGCGCGCCTCTTCCACGGGCACGTCCGCTCCCACAGGACCTTCTTCTTCTCGGCCCGAAGAACTCCAAGGTTCTTCTATTTCCCTATCGGGAAATCTGCTCCCACAGTTCTCTCGTGTGATCCCCCTTCCTTGATTTATCGGGGGATCGGAACTCGTGACTTCGCGAGTTCAAAGGTTGAACACTGGGTTCTCGAATCCCCGAGACCCGATGGTCAGTCAACTCGCTGACTTTTCCCTGAGGGATTTCTCTACTCGCGACCTCGTAGGCTGAACCGTCGAGCTTTCACCCTTCTATTCCGCGAATCCTCGAGATGCGAGAATTCAACGGAATGTTGACTCTCTCTCCAGGCAACGTGTGTCTGCCCGTCGACCACGCGGTCCCACCTTATGCTCTGCCACGCGTCCACACGAACCTTGCTCTCGGCACTTCGTGACTCGCGAATCCTAACACCAATACTTCGGGACTTCTCGCGGCGAGATCCCGAGGGTTTCGTGCCACCTGTATTCCACTCGCGCTCCGTTATGGCCCACACTGCCTCTAGCTGTCAGGATATCACCTCTCGCAATCTCGCGATCCCCGTAGCCAAACTCTCGAGCCTTTTCTCGTGAGGCTCTGATACACGATCCCACGTGCGGATCCAACGATCCTCCTATGATCCGGATCCAACGGTTATTCTCCTTCTCGCTTCTCGCGTCTTCGCGACTTGCGATGCCCAACACTTGGGCTTTCACCCTGCGAACTCCTGAGTTCGCGAGATATCTAGATCTCTACCACCTGCCCTTCTCATATGGACGGATCCAATCTTCTCGCCACTTCGCTGCTCGCGACTTGGACTACCCAACACTTGGGTTTTCAATCTGCGAACTCCCGAGTTTGCAAGATCACCGATCTCTGCCACCTGTCCTACTCAGATGGACGGCTCCTGTCCTCTCGCTACTTCGCCGCTTCGTGACTTGGAGTACCCAATACTTGGGTTTTCATCCTGCGAACTCCCGAGTTCGCGAGATCATCGATCTCTGCCACCTGTCCTCCTCATATGGACGGCTCCTATCCTCTTGCCACTTCGTCGCTTCGTGATCTCGCGTCTCGCGACTCTTGATGCCAAGTTCTCAGCCCTTCTACTCACGAACTCCTGAGACACGATGTGCCACCTGTCTACTTGCCGACTCCTGTGGCCCCACACCGTTCTCGTAGTCCGACATACCGATATGACGTCAGCTAGGCCCCACAACACAGAGCTCTCGCCTCTTCGCCACTCGTGAAGTCGAATGACTTCCTCTCCCAACCTCCGGTGCCCGAGTTCCCGAGATGAGAAATCTCGTGACACGCGTCCGCTCCCAACGAACGGTCCAGATCAAGTCTCGCTAATTCGCGATCTCTGACGTCGAGGAACTCTCTTCACGTCCTTGATATCCCCGATGCGTCGATATCCCGATGGTAACTCTTCGTGTCGGGACTTCTCTCCTCCTGTCTACGAGGGCTTAACTTCCTCGCAGCTCTGCAGATCCGACGGCTGACGGGTACTTGCTTCTGATCTGACGGTTCAGATCCTTTCTCCTGGTGTGCTTCTCCTCCAGAGGTTAATCTCCGCGCAACTCCTCCCGATCCAACGGCTTACGGGATTTCCGAGTGAGATTCGACGACTGTCAATCTCCTCCTTCTGTAGGCTCCTCCTGAGCTCTCCTTCTTGAATATTCAAAAGGATTCTGACGTCTGCGCTCCTGCAGAGTCTTCTCATGCACACAACGTGCTATCTCTTCTGAGCTTGCGTAAACACTCAGACCCCTTGGGGGATTTTGTCCTTCTTCTCCTTCAGATGGAGAATGTAACGACCTCTTGGCTGACTATTTGCTCCAGCAACCTCTTGCTGAGTCTCTCTGGGTATTCAGCAACCCAGTGAAGATCCCTCAGTGGACTCTTCCTTCGGCTCACAGTATTCAAAGAGTTCTCTTCTCTTCTGTGCCTATCTGCACACCTTCTCGACGCCCTCCTGGCGGAGTATCTTCTCCCTCAGAACGTTCAACAGTTCTGTCTCCTTTCTATGCACCTATGCACTTGCTCGATGCCCACCTGACAGAGCTCCCAAAATCCTCAGTGATTTTGTTCCTCCTTCAAACTCTCAGCATAGTTCTTCCTCTAGCACCTCGTGCTTATGCTCAATGCCCACTTGGAAGAGCTCTACAGAACTCCTCAGAGATTCTGTCTTCTGAACTCACAACAGAGTTCCTTCAACTGTACCTTGTGCATATGCTCAATGCCCACCTGGCAGAGCTCTACAGAATTCACAGCAGAATTCTATCTGCAACTGTGTTTCAGCTACACAGCCTTGCCTCCAAGGTGTTCAGCAACCTTGAGGTCTTCCTCCTGAATTGTTGACTTCAGTCCTGTGCATCAGCATGTCTTTGTCTGAACCCGCAGCATTCAGAAATGCAACCTCTGTGCACTGGTATTCAAAGACCACAGTCCTCTATCATACCCTCCTGGCATGAAACCTCAAAGACCTCTCAAGTCTGAAATCACACAAACTCCCTGCAAATGCTTAACAAACATACATTCACAACATATAAAAGAACACCATACAGACATCCATTAACACACAGAAAATGCAGTAAAAACTGCTCTGTTTATATTAACAAATGGCAAATGCCTGAAGTTACAGTGGTGCTCTCGAGCTCTCCCTGGCTCTACCACTCAACACCTTCAACTCTCTTCACTTCCTCAAAATGAGATCTAAAAATCCCTTTTGCCTGAGGGGCTCATCGAGCGCTTCCCTCCAAGTTCACCTACTCTAATAAATTACATTCAATGGTTGTCTAGTCCAACACCTGGATCTAGATCTCAGTCGATCTAGCATTAAATCCGATCTTATCTAATGCGTGCACAAAGGCACGGCTTCCATGGCTCACCAGCCTAAACATTTAATTACATTCATTTCAAATTTAAATGAGGTTGCGCCTCTCTTAAATGCACGATTTTGAATTCGCTGGCGTGGTTGGCTGGCTGATGTGGAGAGATGCTCCTGCATCAAAAATCAACATTATTCGTCTCTTATGAATTTTTTTCCTTTTTAGCTTAGAAATTTGAAAGTGAGTCAAAGGATTTCAAATCCTTAGATTGTAATAAATCCAAGATAAGGATTGTATTATCTGGATAAGCAGAGTTAGGGTTTGTTTTTAGATTCATGGGAAAAATAATAAGATCTAGCTGATATTGAGAAATTCAATCCATTTCTGGTGGATCTTGATTCCATATTTTTTTGTGTATTTAAGACTATTGAGGTCAATGTATTAAGGATGGGACTGGTTAGGAGAAAATTGGACTGTACTGTGTTGATACATAAGCAAATAGTAATTTTCCAGTGTGAATTCTATTGTCCTCGGAGCTCTTCGTATTCAATGCTTCATAAATCATTGTATCTTTGTAAGTGAAATTGTTAATGATTAAATTGTGTGAGATTATCCTGTGTATGAATTCTCTATGTGTTGAATCAAGTTAATGGAGGTCTTTTGAGTGAGTGAAAGGTTGAAATGGTGAATTAATTGATTAATCCAAATAAACCAGACATGAATGGATGAGATTTGTTTAGATTTAGATCAACAATGTAAAATAATTCTGCTGTGGTGAGTAGCCCAGAAGTTAACATCCAATGTGGATGCAAAATTTGGCTCTAATATTTGAGTGTGAAACAGTTTGAGACCCGATCAATAAATCGGGCGGTTGAGGCTCATTTCAGAGCTTGAAAATAATCGTGAGTTAATGTTGGAGCTTGGACCCGAAATTCTCAATTGTATTGGTTTTTGAGTCGATTTGGAATTTGATCAAGTGATCAAACGTTCATTGTGAATTCACTGACCTTGCTTGCATTAAGTGGTATCAAAGTGGGAAATTGTTTTGCAAGTTTATGAAAGGTAAATTTTATCTTTCACCTCTTCCATTTGTAGCAGGAGAAGAAGATCAGAAAGGTAGTTGTAGTAGTTCTATAGAGAGATTATTGCACTCAGAAATGGTATTTCAATTTCCAAGAGGTCGTGGTAGAGAAGGTCGCAGTGGTAGACCAATTGCAAAAGCAAAGGTGATGGAAGAGTTGAGAGATTTGTGAGCAGAGATGGAAACTATGAGATTTATTAATAGAAGAGATCCTAAAGTAGGTGATGTCAGTGAGACTGAACAAGAAGTTGCAGCAGAAGAGGAAGCTGAAGAAGAGGATGTTGCAATCAAATTATTGAAGATAGCCATGGGAGCTAGTTCAAAGTCTAGAACAATGGTAGCAGTTTATGATGGAAGCCCGACTCCAAAAAATTTAATTGATTGGGTGAATGTTATGGATAAGAATTTTGATTATGAGGAGACACCTAAAAACAAAAAGGTGAAATTTGTAGTCACAAAGTTGAAAGCTCATGCATTATTATGGTGGGATGGTGTACAAGCGAAGAGAAGGAAGAAGAACAAAGAGCCCATTAGGATTTGGGACATGATGGTAGCCAAGATGAAAGGAAAGTTTTTTCCTAAAGACTATAAACTTACCTTGTACAGACAAATGCATAATTTAAGACAGAGATTGATGACTATTAGGGAGTATATTGAGGAATTTTACAAGGTGAACATTAGAGAAGTTTATGTGGAGGAAAAATCTGATAAGAATGCAAGATATATAAATGGTCTTAAATTGGAGATCCAAGATGAATTGAGTCTCTGATCTCCAAGTACAGTGGAAGAGGCATATCATTGTGCCTTAAAAGTGGAAGAGAAGCTGAGTAGAAGGTCACACTCAGGAAGAGGTAAAGGAAAAGCCTATAGAGGAAGAGGACAACAAGTTGTAAGGACCATGGATGCAACTCAAAAGAAAGAAGAAGTTGGTACATCAAACCAATAACAACAATCCTAAAAAAGAAGAGGAGGAGATTTCAAAGGGAGGAAACCTTTTCAGAGAGGTCAAGGAAAAGGCAGAGGATACAAAGTAAGATGTTATACATTTGGAAAGATAGGCCATATGTCATGGGATTGTCTTAAGAATTTTGCAGGACAAAGAAATGTACAGATTTCTCAAGCTGAAAAAGAAAACACAGTGGAGGAAACAAATGTTGAAGTTCCAGAGGTAGGAGAAATACATGAGCCAACACAGAGGAAGAATTTGTTCATAACAATGTGTAAAGAAAAAGGTAAGTGATGCAAATTGATTGTTGATAATAGTAGTACTTTTAATTTTGTTTCTGTGGAAATGGTGGAAAAAATAGGATTGCATAGGGAGTCACATCCTACTCCATATAAAGTTTCTTGGTTGCAGAAAGGACATCAAGTATTGGTGAATGAATAGTGTAGAGTAGAATTCCATATTGGGAATTACAAAGATCAAGTTTTGTGTGACATTATACCCATGGATGTTTTCCATGTGTTGTTGGGTAGACCTTGGAAATATGACATGAATGTGATGTACAATGGTAGAGAGAGTACATTCACATTGGAAAAGGAAGAAAAAAACATACTATCATTCCCTCGAAGGATGAACCAGTGGAGGAGCAACCAAATTCTAAAGTGCTTGTAGTAAGAGAGAAAGAATTTCTAGAGCACATCCAGAATGAAGAGGTAAGTTTTTCTATTGTTGGTAAACCTAGAGATGTTTTAACAAGCACAAACTTAGATAATCTTCCTACAAAAATTCAGGAATTATTAGAGGAGTAAGTTGATATTGTGGCTGATGATTTACCACACTACTACATATGACCAAATTTTCCACGGTTTTTCATTGCTATTACCACACATATACGTCGCACTTTCCATGAAGGAAAACAATATTTTTCGTGGAAATTTTTACCTCGCTATATCCACACACTAAGATTATTCGTGGAAACAATGACGAAATCAGGGCACCACGTGGCATCGTCCTAAATATTTTATGTTAATTTTTTTCTTTCACATCATCATAATTGCGACAAACTATCGTCAATAGATCGAAGAACATACGTCGGAAAGATGGAATCCCATAGCGAATATTTAACTTCTTGCCACAAACGTTTGTCGCTATAGAGACACAAGTTCGTGGCAAGGAGTTACATATTCATGGCAAGAAGAGATGTACACCTTCTTGCGATGAACATGCGTCGCTATAGAGACAAAGGCACGTGGAAATAGAGAAGAAGTTTCGTGGCAGAGTAGAAAACCCACCAATGGCTTGCGATGCAGATGCCATACTTGCAACAAACATACATCGCTATAGCGATGACTTCTGTAGGTTTTTAAAAAATAAAAAAACTTGATAGTTTTCTAGTCTCTGAAAACAATGATATGCTACAAAAGCCTTACAATGATATGCTACAGAATTTCCCATCTTCATGATACATAGAAGCCTTAGTACTGTACCTAATGAAGAATATGATTTATTGTTGATTCATGCACAAATTTGATGTCTAGCACCAATCCCTTATCCTACTTCAAGGACGAAGCCTTTCAAGGAGGGACGTCGTGTAACATAGTTAAGGTTAGAAACAAATGAGGTCTGGACCATCATGTTTGAGATAAACAAAACCTCCTTGGTATTTCTGCTATCTCTGAGGCTTATGAGCAACATACACATCATTTTACATTCAGTTTTATGAACTTTCTATTTCTAGATTTTGATATTTTATGACAATTGGGAATGAATTTCACCTAAAACATCACTGTTTCAGACCTAAGCACACTCAAAATAGACACTTTGAGAGTATATTTCGGTCTCTTCTTTGCCATTGTGTCTTTGGTACAGTCAAAGAGTTTTTGAAGATTTAGGTTGTCACTTTGTACCTATTGACAACATGCAACAAATGAACTAATGTTGAAGTATGCAGGATTGTGCCATGGAAACAACAATACAACTTTGATGGAGCATTGAGACTAGGATGACATTTTCACTAAGTTTTCATTGGCATTGGCAAATTATGCAAGTTGTTAGGTTGTTGTCATGACTGATCAAACATTCATCTCTCTACCATAGATGTATGCATGGATACTTATTTTACTCACCTCATCTTGAATGCTTGATTATTTGTGGAGTATTTATGGGCTTAATCCTTGGAATGTTGGGCCTCTCCAACTCAATTTATGAAAAAAACATTGACTGCAGTCATGAAGTTGTTTATAATTTCAAGCAGTCAATGTTTTGTTTCAAACTATAATGCATCACTTTGTAGCCATGTAAGGGATACATACAAGGGATATGAAGAAATTTATTATTGTTTCTCTTCATGATTCCCTTTTCTCAAGAAGTAAGTGACCCTGTATTGGGAATGAATTTTGACTTGAGTGTATTCTCTTCCTCAATTTGGAATAGTTTCAGCCTCCTCAAGTGTAATCAACATCTCGATTAGGGTTCTTTCAGAAGTATCAGACATTTTGTGAACATGTACGAGGATATCTATGCCTAAACATGCTTTTCCAACATTGCTCTACCATGTCATCTCCTCATCACATGAATCATCTCACCTGTAGTGCATCATTGGAGCAGACTTAGGCCACAAGGAATGACAGAGTACCATTTTTCAACAAGACACATGTGGTAGCATTACGCTAGACTTGCCTCACAATGGAGATAGGGGAGGCAAGTATTGGAGAAGACAAGAGGAAAAAGGAAATGTATTATCTTAATATATTTGACCTTCACCATAAAGTAATGTATCACGCAAAGGTTTTGAAGAGAGTTTTGGAGTCACATTTGTGGGCCTATAATGTAGCCTTCATCACACACTTTTGGGTATGTGCCGACACATGAAGAACACTTCATACATTAGAATTTAGGAGGCATAACGCTTGGTGTATGAGGTATCCCTCGATGAAGTACATTGGGTTTTGAATTGACCTTGTGAGCTCCTTTACATAATACATATTTGAGGGCCCCTTGTTAAACAAGCATTGGATGCAGTGGCATCGTTTGGAGATTTATTATTGGCTGATAGTGGGGGTTTTGGCCCACTTGGAGGGGCAAGAGTTGCATTGGAGATTTTTTTTAGGAAAAGAAAAAATAAAGGAGGATAGGTTAAGCATTACCCTTTGGCCCCTAAAAGGATCAAAATATAAAGGGGGAGATAAATAGTCCTAGAAACATGCCAAAGTATATTTGTAGGTGCAATATTTCAACAGTTGATCAAAATATGTTTATGTGTTTATATATTATTGCACATCAACTTATAAAATTACTTATATCTCAAAAATATACTGATAGGTCACAACCTAGCGAGACACCAAATTGATGTATGAGACCCACTTGTTTGTGGGACAATGAATAAACCCTCTATGCATCCCACAAACATAGGGGTCTCATACATTAATTTGATGCTAGTAATGTCCTACAAAATATGAATATCTTAACAATAATCAAAATTGCATTTTTACATTTCTATGTCTCCATAAGTTCTACATTGAGTTCTATACTTTAAAAAAAACGTCAAAACCCTTATCTTATCATTGTCCTTTCGCCGGATCCATTAGCCCATACAAATTGATAATAGTTTTCCATGAGATGCATTTCCATAACCAAGACCTACATGAATCATAAAATACAAATTATTTATATGAGTAAATAATATATAAGCAAATAAACATGCATTTAGTTATGTAAAATACTCTAGAAAAAACTTAAGTGGTTGCATACCTTAATGAGATTCTCTTTGTTTTGAGTATAGGTTATTCTCTACTGAACAGGGCCAACCACGTGAAGGTGGAAGCTCATATGGCCCCTTCCCCCCCCTCACATCGCTCTCAATTCCCCATACCCAATAAATGATTTTGTTTATATAGAAAACATATAGACATTCATGCATAAGTAGGATAGTCATCAAAACATATGAACATATAAACATTGAAGCATAATGCGGTAATTCATATAAACAATATTTCATACTAGCAACATTGATAAACATCCAAATACAAGTCATGAATTTATACATCTATTTTTTCTTTGATTTATGTTTTTTTACATTCATAAAATTGACGATTGGGATATCATAATCATCCTCTGACACTTTATTTCCTGCGCCCTATCCTTCTATTGTTTGTGTTTCCATGTGCTCATGTACCATACTTCTGGTATGTCGTTGAGAAGGGCGTGGAGGCAGATATGCAGGGGTGTGAACTGCAACAACGAAAAATGATCATATCGATATGTTGAAATATAATTGAAATAACTATTTCATTATTTTCATTAACATTACAATATTGCTCTTTACCTGTCTGTGTAGTTGTGACAGTTGGTGCGTTAATTTCTTGTCGACTTGGTTCCTCTCGCATTTCACCCTCCTGAGCTACATGTTCTTCCATTTAAAGAAGATAATATATAAGTATAAGTCAAGAAATAAATATCTACAATCACAGTAAATATTTCTAATTCTAAAGCATACATACCATAATGGGTACTCTGTTCCCCACTATCATTGGACATGTGCTCCCTAGTATGAAGTGGTGTCTACTGAATACCGCTAGATTCAATGTTGTGGTTGCACTGTTGCTTGAAAACAAACATAAATACTTAGTTAAGGGTGATATAATAAAATATGAATAGACTTTACAAGCATGCTACTGCGGTTTCCTTATTCATTTTATTTACCTGCATTTGCGTGGCTGGGGAGATTGGAGTCTACCCCAAGCTTCTCTGATATTCAATCACACTTTTAAAACCGTACTTGAAACCAAGCTTTAGGTCCTCCTCGGTGGAAAATATTTGAAACATATTTAACTGCAATGCATAACACCATTAAAATTGTCAATAACAAAAACAAATATTTGTTCGCTACTGTTAAATAAATGTTCACCGCATCTAATCATTTAATTCTTATGATTCAGGCTTTTAGTTTTCCATAGACACCCTGGCCTAGTTTATGTTGCCTGTGCTTTTCCACTCTAGCCTTGGTTTCTTTGGAGGTGTCGGGTAGCCTATATATGGAATTTTTGAAAAACGTTAGATATCGGAATTGTTACTTAAAACAAGAAAGAAAAACATAAATGAACATATTTCACTAAGAAGATGACATGTGTTGTACCTTGCTTTACCAGGTCATGGATGTCGTCCTTGTTTTTTAAACAAGTTCTCCTTTGCATCCTCTATCAGGGCCTTCCACTCTTTCTCCGGAACCATGGGTGGGCACTCATGCTTGAGGTCTAATTGCAATTTCTCCCTATATTGGGCCCTGATATATTTTAAATTCTCCCTGGCTAACTTTGTAACCACTTTCTTGTTGAACGTATTTCCGAACAAGTTTACCATGTGGCCTATCAATTCATCTTTATCTTTGCTATCTTGGGTATACCACAGTGTGTGAATGGTGGGGCCAAACAACTCCAATGCTTTGTCATTCAAGTTTATGTAGAAAACATTGTTTCCTGTAGAAACGTGTTATCCATTAATTTATAATAATCTCAACAAATGTCCATTTCAATTTCATGATAAGAATGAATCAATTAATTAACAAATACCTGCAATCTTTTGAATCTTGATCAGAACACATGCCTCATCCACCATAAAGGTGAGATCTAGTGATCCAGTTCTTTTAAATCGTGATGCTCCATGAATAGCTTCCTCGCCATCTATAGTATGTTCATTGCTGGAGTCATGTGGAGTCCCAGGCTCCGACTCATCATGCTCCGGCGTGTCATGTTGGTCAACATCAGTGCCCTCATCAATGGATTCGATAGGAACCTCAGGAGGGTCAAAAAGCCTCATTTGTACTTTGCTTTGTCGACTTTTTTGTTGCATTGGACCATCATAACTACCTATAACAGTTGCAAGCTTAGCATGTTCCTGGGGCACGAGGTTTAACAACTCCTACAAATGGAAAATTTTACTTTATCAGATCGTATAGAAAATATAAAACAAAAAAACATATATGAAATTGTCATAACTGATAAAAATATGTGAAGATGCCACTTACCCCCAAAAAAATTATTAGACTTTGTAGCTCTGCAATTCTTGCCCTGTCCTCTTGTGTCTGGGGTCTTTTGCGAAACAAAGCTAGATATTCTATGTTTGCCTTATTCAAGGCCTTCACGACAATTTCTATTGGGTCATTGGAATAAAATATTTCGTCCTCAAGCTCGCCATCGTCCAAATCGACTGTACTAGACCAAAAACATCAAACAATAAATGAAATTAAAATAATTTTAACGTAATTTGTTTTTAGATATTGTAATCAAATTTAGTTATTATTAAGCACTAACAGTTACTTGATGTTGTTGTGTGGCCGGTGACTTCCCACAATCACCCTGCTCTGATCTACTACGAGTGGGTGACTTCCCACGGTGACCATGCCACAATACATTAATGAATAAAGTTAATGAGATGAACTTTAACATTTGAGAAATTTAGTTATTGTAGTCATAAGTTGTTACTATATTTAACATTTGCTTGCCGAGGCACAACATTTGCCTTTCCACGGTCACCCTGGACAAATGTAGCGTGTGTTTTTCCACGACCACCTTTGACAGATGTTGACACAATAAATCAATCAACAAAAGTTATGAAATTCACCTGTAACATTAAATAAATGAAATATTGCAGTAATATCAGAAAAGAAATAATGAAATTTCAAAAATTTAGTTGTTGTAGTCATAAGTTGTTATTATATTTAACATTTACTTGATGAGGCACAGTAGGTGCCTTTCCATGGTCACCCTGGAAATATGTAGCATGTGATTTTCCACGGTCACCTTGGACAGATGTTGACATAATAAATTAATCAACAAAAGTTATGAAAGTAATTGTAACATTAAAAAAATGAAATATTGTAGTAGTATCAGAAAATAAATAACGAAAAATGAAATATATGCAGTAAAAAATTGAAATATTGCAGCAATAAATTATAACAATGATTGATCAAAGGTTAAGTTGAATGGTATGTAAGTTATTTACCCTCATGGACGCACCCCCTCCATCTATTCGATTTAAGTTGTAATCGATCAACAACTCTTCACCTGGAACTATTGTTTTTGTTGCACATACAAATATATGATTTCCTTCGCGTCCCTCAAATATGCAATTCGGTTTCTTAGTTGTTTCCATTGGTATGTACTATTTATAAATCCCACAATGTTTCCAGAATCTTTTGGCCTTCCATCAATCTACATAGTCGTCCCTTTATTTTGATTGTTATCTACTAGTTGTATATAATTTGCAGCAACTCTGTATCTCCACATACTTCGCGTATATCGAACCAACATCAACCAATGATTGTATTTTTATAATGGTCCAACATACTCCATCAATTCAGTTATAGTGCCATAACTGAACTTTATGCCATCCATGGAAAATAAACCCAATCCATGTAAGGATGAATGAGCAATGCGATACATCCTCCCACTAATGAAGAAATCTGTGTCCACTTCAGGTAGCTCCTTAGGAACCCATCGTTGCACTAGATGTCTATACCTCAAGGGAAACTCAATTTCACCTATGCTCTTAGCATCATAATTACATGACCCTCCGTTGGCAATAAAAAATTGCATGCGAATACAAAATCGTTTCCATACCTTTTCAGATCTAGTTGATCTATAACCAATAGATATAGTACAACACGTCTCACTTTCAACCTCTCTGGGTATATATTGATCATCACTCGAGGAAGATAGATCCAAAACATACCTATTTGGTGGTACCTACACTCATTAAAACAAGAAGATAAGTTATCGTCTGAATATAAGTTTGTGGTACCAACACTCGAAAAAATGAGAAGATAAGTTAGCGAGCAAATATTCAAGGAACCCCTGTTTTTCTTGGAGAATATACTTGATTCTATTGTATGTAAGAAACTTATTGGGGTCCTTATTTACTTGATTCATATCATACTTGAAATCCCATTATTGTTATCTTGGTATGCTTTGGGGTGTGAGTCTTCTCTTTTATAGAATGGCCTAGATTGTAAGATTTGTGAAAACCATGGAAGAATTTAAGATGAAAAAGGCTATTGGTGACCCTCAAAGGCACCCAATCGTTGAACTTCCTCTTCTAAGCAAGGTTGAATGACAAATCTTACAATCTAGGCCATTCTTGAATCCAAAATCAATTCCATACTTAGCCTTATCAGAAATTGTGTTATACCTTCATTTACTTCTTATTTTCTTTCAGAAAATGAATATGTCAAAACATGCTCTTGAAGAACTTTAAGAGTTCAACAAGGCTTTCCTAATTCTTGACACATTGTTCAATACTTCCCTAATTGGCTTGTTATAATAAGGTAGCTTTTATGAAATTGGCTTCTTCATAACTTGAGGGTCTTCACTCTTCTTACGACATCCATTTGTACCTCTCATTTTCATACACCTTTGTATAATCAAGTGAATTAGAGGTGCATGAAATTCGTTAGGATAGAAAGAGGCATTAAAGTCCCAAAATTAGGCTTGGGAATTGATGTAGATAGGGTGATTAAGAAAATGCAACCTTAGCGAGGATATTTAGGGTCTATGATACTAAAAAGGCTTAGTGGATGACACTTTTCTCGATGATACTAAAAAGGCTTAGTGGATACTCAACAAGATAGATGCTTTAGAATTAATGAATGGTATCCCAAGGGTGCTAAGGCCTCATATAAATATGGGTCAAGTAACAAGGTTCAATGACAAGGCAAGATAGAAGTTATATGACAAAGTAAAAGTGTTCTTGAAACAAGTATAAGTGCCAATACAACTCGAAGGAAAGGACAAACTCTTATATGAAACAATATATGCTTGCACTATTCAAGATAGGTACATTAACAATGGTGCATGAGAAACAAGAATATAACAACAAAGACAATGGTATCTTTCAAGTACAAAGATTGTCAATATGTAAATGATTTGGTGGTACCTACACTCGTTAAAACAAGAAGATAAGTTATCGTGTGAATATCATTTTGTGGTACCAACACTCAAAAAAATGAGAAGATAAGTTAGCAAGCAAATATTCAGGGAACCCATGTTTTGCTTGGAGAATATATTTGATTCTATTGTATGTAAGAAACTTATTGGGGTCCTTGGTTACTTGATTCATATCATACTTGGCATCCCATTATTGTTGTCTTGGTATGCTTTGGGGTGTGAGTCTTCTCTTTTTTTAAATGGCCTAGATTGTAAGATTTGTGAAAACCATGGAAGAATTTAAGATGAAAAAGGTTCTTGGTGACCCTCAAAGGCACCCAATCATTAAAATTCCTCTTCTAAGCAAGTTTGAATGAAAAATATTACAATCTAGGCCATTCTTGAATCCAAAATCAATTCCATACTTAGCACTATCAGAACTTGTGTTATACCTTCATTTACTTCTTATTTTCTTTCAGACAATGGATATGTCAAAACATGCTCTTGAAGAACTTTAAGAGTTCAACAATGCTTTCCTAATTATTGACACATTATTCAATACTTCCCTAATTGGATTGTTATAATAAGGTAGCTTTTATGAAATTGGCTTCTTCATAACTTGAGGGTCTTCACTCTTCTTACGACATCCATTTGTACCTCTCATTTTCATACACCTTTGTATAATCAAATGAATGAGAGGTGTATGAAATTCGTTAGGATAGAAAGAGGCATTAAAGTCCCAACATTAGGCTTGGGAATTGATGTAGATAGGGTGATGAAAGAAATGCAGCCTTAGCGAGCATATTTAGGGTCTATGATACTAAAAAGGCTTAGTGGATGACACTTTTCTTCATGATACTAAAAAGGCTTAGTGGGTACTCAACAAGATAGATGATTTAGAATTAATGAATGGTTGGAGGATACTCAACAAGATAGATGCTTTAGAATTAATGAATGGTATCCCAAGGGTGATAAGGCCTCATCTAAAGATGGGTCAAGTGACAAGGTTCAATGAAAAGGCAAGATAGAACTTATATGACAAAGTAAAAGTGTTCTTGCAAAAAGTATACGTGCAAATACAACTTTAAGGAAAGGACAAACTCTTATATGAAACAATAGATGCTTGCACTATTCAAGATAGGTACATTAACAATGGTGCATGAGAAACAAGCATATAACAACAAAGGCAATGGTATCTTTCAAGTACAAAGACTATCAATATGTAAATGATTTCCAGTAATAAAGTATCACTAATGACTGCCCAGGAATGTAATTCAAATGCTACTTCTCCAAGGTGTAATCAAGAGCACATAATGACACTTCATTCAATGTAATTTCCAGCTAATGGATGCATGAAAGATGACTATGCAAAGAGTTATTTCCAACATATAAATGATTGTCCAATCAAGCTTATATTGTTACCACTTCAATGTATAATTAAGACAAGTCAAAGATCAAGCTTGTGTGTAATTCCCAGCAACAATATATATGTAAACAATGATTTTTCAAGATGTAATTTCGAGCAAGTGAGGAATGTAAATGATTGCCCAAACATGTATTTCTTTCTATAGTATGTCTGTCAAAGTATGTCTTAATTTGAGACAAGTCAAATCTAAAGATTACATGTAAATCCCAACAACAATATGTGTGTAAACAATGACTGTCCTTCATTGTAATTTCCAGCAACAAGAAGCATACAAATGATTGTCACACTTATCTATTTATAGCCAACTAAGACTGCATTTCTAGTGGATGATACTAAAAAGGCTTAGTGGATGATATTTATGAAAAAGGCTTGGTGGATGACACTTTTCTTGATGAATACTTGTTTGCAGTGTCCTTGCAAACCTCATGGTTTGTTGATACTGAATTTTACCTCGTCTTTAGCAAGTTTTCGTAACACTTCTCCCATAATGAACACTACAAAAACATAAGGAAAACTGCTCCATATAACTAGATTTAGGGTCATGTATACAAAATGGGACTTGATCATGTACTCTGTGATGCCTAAGAGAGTATTATCTATGATGTGCTTGGGGCATGGCATAATGAACATAATGGATTAAATTCTGCAGCCAAAAGAAAAAATCTCAAAGTTCTACAAGGATGATACTGTTGGCCAACCCTTCATAAGGATGCTAGAGAATACATTAGCATATGTGATGAATTTGAAATAATAGGCGGCCACATAGGTTGATGAAATGCCTCTACAACCCCAAATTTCATTAGAGTCATGTTGAGGAATATGTTGCATGAAGTGATCCTTGAACTCACTGTCACCTAAACTCCCTTCCTACTAAAATCACTTTGTTGGGAGAGTGTTCCATCCACTTTTATGGAAAGGATAGGCTCTACATATGTTTAATTTTATCATAGTTTCACATACCTTTTAAATCAAAATTGAAAATGCATGTAAGCACACTGTCAAATTAAATTTTCATTGTGTAAGTGTTTACAAACCCTTAATAACATGAGCATCCCTTATTAACACCATCATATATGAACAACATCATCCCTTCTTATTCCAGTTATAGACCCATAATAAAAGGAAACAAAGCAATAAGAGAAAGAAGATTACAAGTTCTAGATAATAGAGAGAACCCAAAGTAAGAAGTGAAAGCAAAACATTGAAATTTAAGCAAAGAAGATAGGATGAGAGATTAAGCCCCCTTCATTGATATACTCAATTTGTAAAAAGTTAGGGTGTTTGGATTCCTTTTTAATAGTTTTAAACAACACCTCTCTGCCTGCGACCCTATTAACTTATACCCATAATGAAGGAAGGGGAGGTGTAGTGATACTCATTTCTTCATAGCTAGCTACTATTGTTATGGATGGAGAACACACCCCACATAGAGATTGCGTTGGATTAAGATGAATTTGGGTGGTTCCATGGTGGGCTTAGCAAACATTCATGCAGCCACTGATGCAAAAGAAAGGGATAAATTTTGAAGACAAGGAAGGTTGGATTCCTATTAGACTCCCTCAAGGAGAGAAGGAAACTTGGTTTGCCTTCAAATATAGGCTTGGGTTGTAGGACACCAACAAATTTAGAAGGAATGAATCAACTAAACATTGGTTTACATTTTGTAGATCTGAACTATTACATTGCAGCCCTATTTCAACCTAGATAACTCTTTGGAGGCCTCTGAAACTTACCTCAGACATATTAAGGCCTCTGATGAAATATTTCCCTCTTCTGCTCCACCCAAAAAAATTCTTGTCGCCACCTACAAATCCCTCGCCATGAGTTCCCCTGTGAATGTTGAAGAAGGATCACACACGCCCACGATGGCTCATGACATAGACTCGAGGTTCCACGATGGCTTTCTGCTCCACCAACAACAATTCTCGCCGCCACCTGCAAATCCCTCACCACGATTTCCCCTGTGAATGTTGAAGAAGGTTCACAAAAGTTGAAAGCCAACTTCCCCGCCGAGATTAAGCATTTGTGTTTTTTTTTTTTTTTGTTTATTTGTTTTAATTTTTTTATGTTTATATTCATATAATGTTATATTTTATATTTATATTGATATATTTTTTTATTTGTATTTTAATTTATATATATATATATATATATATATAATAGCCACTATATATATAATAGTAATTTGTTCAAGGAATTACCATAGAACCTAATTACAAAGTTTTGTGAAGAAGAAGCTAAGGTATTTGTTGCAATCTTAGTTTGGTCTGGACTAGGTTTTTTACGCTGATAAATATATCCAATATTTCTAGATGTGTAAGATGATTTCAACATGATTTTTAGTAGATATAGAGGCATCCTCCCCATTAAATTTTGTCGCACTTTTTGAATCAACTTCGAGTCAAATCAAAGTCCACTTCTAAGTGTCATACATGGATTACATGTTGACAAGGGTGGGATGATCCTCATGACAATGAATTGTATTAGGAGGTTAGAGGTTAAGGGATTAGGAGCAATGGTTTTAGGGCTAGCTTAAGCCTTAGAGGTTAAAAGATTAGGAGAAGTGGTTTTAGGGCTAGCTTAAGCCTTAGAGGTTAAGGGATCTACGTGTGGAGCAGTGGTTTGAACTAGAGGTTGATCATCAACAAGGTGAAGGTTTACATGTTCAGGTGCACTCTAGTGTGTGTGTGTGTGTGTGTGTGTAACTGGGCCTGTGTGCACTCAGGACCATCAATTTCAGATTTGGGTGCACTATGGTGTGTATGTGTTTTAGACTGGGCCTGCATGCACTCATGAGTGTCTGTTTGTCTTTGGGTGCACTCTGGTGCGTGCATGCATCCGAATATGCCTGCATCCACTCAAGGTCATCTTCTTTGGCTTTGGGTGCACTATGGTTCATGCATGCATCTGACTGGGCCTACGTGCACTCAGGAGCCAAGGCCATGCGTTCCATAGAATAAACCAAATCACGAGAAACACAAGGAGGGAAGAGGAAACCCTCCGACACATGCAACCACTTGAGAGTGATGAATCCAAGTCAAACGAATGCACACACATGAGAGGGTACAAGGCAAAACTGACGCACCCACGCAACTTATATAATAGCACCAATAAATAAATCATATATTATAATTATTATATATTAAAATTAATGTCTAATATAACTTATATAATAATACCAATAACTAATATTTATGTTTAAATGTAGTCTTATTTTATAATTTTTTATTGTTATATTTTATATAATTAATTAAAGATAATTATACACACAATTAGAGTTGAAGTTGAATAAATGGCAACGTACATTTTGTGTATGTTGGACTATTCGTTTAAACACATCATTTATTTCTTCCTTAGAGGTCACAAGTTCACATCTGGAAGTGGGTAGGGTATGTATACATACATAGACTTATAATCATTCAACTTATTGTGTGGTCCTTTATTCCACAAACAAGGGAGTATCATACATACATTTGGTGACTTTGAATTATAAGGTGTAGGTATGACACTGATTAAATATTAAATGTACAACTCAAACACTGGTTAAAAGTACACGATGAAAATGTCAATATTTAATGAGACATATAAAATGTCATCATAAAGCTCATGGGCCACCAAGTTTCAATGAACATCATACCGACACTTCCATGCATACACTACTACATATGGGTAGATTAAACATTAAAAATCCTAATTTGAATGACCAAAATGTTTAAGAACATTAATACACTATACCACTAAAAATCAATTACTTATAGGTAAGAAACACTACTAATTCATATCACAAATTTGTTATATAGTCATATGTGTTTCTCCCTCGACCAAGGTGTGTCATTTCAAACTTCTACTTAAGGCTTGACTTCACTTGGTGTAAAATATTAAGGTCACTACCAGTGAGCATAAGGTCATCAACTTAAAGAAGAAGGATTATGATATGGTCACCTACTTTCTTGGTAGAGGCATTGGAATTATAATTGCATGTAAAAAATTATAATAAGCCCAACTATGGAAAAATCGTACGATTATGCACAACTATGGAATAAGCCCACATAGATGAGTGTAGAACCAAGGTACCCCATTTTTGAAATTTTTGGTTGTACACAATATACATGTGGTTGTTTGTGTAGGTAGATAGGATATCAATAGAGTGGAGACAGAAAGGCCTATGAGGTCCTCTAGGAGAATCTACATAGAGCACTAGGGGTGACAAGGTGCATACATTATTATATTAAACTTCTTTGATTTCTCCTTCTTTGAATCCATACTTCATTATCCAATTATTCAATACACAACACAAAGCCACTTTTTATAGATTCCTTTGTTAATTTGGTGCCACTTACAATCTACCAAATAAGTCCACAAGCCATACTTCATTGTCCAATTATTCAATACACAACACAAAGCCACTTTTTATAGATTCCTTTGTTAATTTGGCCAAAAAGGGGGTGGTGTGTGCTCAAGTGTTCTAACTCTAATCCTAAGACACTTACTATCAATAGAGTGGATATAGAAAGGCCTACGAGGTCCTCTAGGAGAATCTACACAGAGCACCAGGGGTGACAAGGTGCATACATTGTTATATTAAACTTCTTTGATTTCTCCTCCCAGAGGACGTCTAATTCAGTCCATACCTTGGTTCCAAGCATTTCATGAGGTTCCAAGCATTCTTATCTACCAAATTTCAGTCCACACTATATTATAAGTGAGGTCAAGTAGTACATGATTAGGCGCAGTCATGCCTTAATGGGGTCAAGTAGTACATGATTAGGCGTAGTCGCGCAGAGATCCTCTTGGTTTCGAGAATAGTTCATTCTCTACTAAACAAGGGAAACCACGTGAAGGTGGAAGCTCTAATTACCCCCCCCCCCCCACATCACTCTCAATTTCCCCATACCTAATTTGAAATTATAAAGAACATGCAACATACTCTATTATAGAAAATAAAAACATATAAAGATCCTATAAAAGATATAAACACATACTTCTTATTTTCAACAATTAAATATCATTCATCTTCTTCTTCATCCAGCTCAACATCTGTATCATGATCTGGTTCATAATCGATATTGGTGAAAGGCTCATTCATATCAACATAATCATCAACGCCATTTTTTCTAATATAGTAATCGATATCATCAATGAGATCGTCGTCTGCTACATTTGGATGATCAACTTCTTCAGCTTCTTTGTCTGACACACTGACTACAATCACCTACTCATGATCTCCATAATCATGATCTTCTTCCTCATTATTATCTTCATACTAGACTACATGATTATACTTTACCGGTCTTCCTCTTGGATCATATCTAACAATGTATGACCAACCTTCTTTACCAGGTATCTCTAAGTAAAATACTTTCTCACATTGACTTGGAATAATATAAGGATCTATACCCAGTTCAAATGCCCTTGTATTAAACATGGTAAATCCATTATCATGCTCAATAAAAGTTCTTTCAGGATCACGTTCATGCATCTGTAGCTTGTACCATTTCACCTCAAACAAAACTATTTTAAACTAATTAAAATCACACTCAATTATATCCTCCAAATGCCCATAGAACCTATTCTCAGTTTCTTTCGAATGTCTGTCACTTCTAGAGGAAACATTGGTGACCTTAAACACTGCAGTTATCCCACAATCCGAGGTTTTCATCTTATCATCCAACATTTTGATACGAAATTTACGACCATTACACCACATAACCTTGTGATGTTTCAACTGCAACATGGACAACAAGTAAAAAATACATTTCCAATTAATAAACATCATATAGTGCTTAGTAAATATATATTTCAAAAATTAAACAAACCAAATACATTGAAAAATTGGGAAATAACTAGGAAAATGTGGGTAAACAATTTACTTGCATGTTTATCTTTTAAACCAAAGGCTAAATCAACTTCCCTTGACGGAAGATCAGGAAATTGATCTTGATGGCGATGTGATTTTTTAATCATCTTACTCACCCCTTCCCATGATAACCTATCGAAGTATTCTTCACAATATTCTATCCAATGCTCCATCCAATCAAGGTTGTTTGCAATGTATAAATGTAAAGCATCCCACTCTCGAGCAACTATATGATAAAATAACAATTTAATATCATTAATTAGCTATTGTTAATAAAGGCATAGTTTAATATAGTTCAATATGTAGAAATAAAAAATATAAAAAATCAGTATGATAAAATAAAATTGGAAAAATAAATGTGTAATATATTAAATCCACGTCAACATCTAATAATTACCTTTCACAGTCCTCATTTTACCTTTCCCCAATAGGACCTCCCCTTCAAATTTGTTGATGGAGTCGAGATGCCAAATGTGAGGCACATTCATATTTTCTGCTAATTTAGGTAGATATTGACTAATATACACCATGCATTGATATACCATATATCCCTCAACCATAGAACTCTCAGAACATTCTATTTGTCTAACAAAATCCTTCAATGACTTCAACTGCCTCTCCACCATCCACATCGACCTTGTGTGTATTGGTCCACATAATTCAATCTCCTCAACTTGGTGTATGAGGTAGTGTTCTTGTGCATTGAAAAATGATGGAGGTAAATACTGTTGCATTTGACACATTAGTCAAGGAATTTCTCTCTTCCAATACCTTATATCTTCTTTATGGATTTATTTTTGTGAAAGCCACCTACAAATGATGCAATAAAATAATATCAAGGCATATATAAATTTGCAGATAAAACATTATATGTCAGTAAGTTCCACTATAAATCACATAAGAAGTACATTTTCCATATAAAACATTACTTACCTCATGTATTTGCCAAGTACATAAATAATTTGTTTTATGTTGTTGTCAAGTCGTCTGGGAGAGATAAAGGTAGAACATACTGTAACAAAAAACAAATAATTATTATTTGTTTCCAAAAAATGTGTACCAATTATGAAATATATTATAACCTACTAATTACCTTAATGAATGTATGTCAGTCATGTGTTTTAACCCCACCAAAATCACCTTTTTTCGTTAAGATATTTTGTATGTTTGATGAAAACCTCGTCGAAAACCTAATTTTTCGAATGACCTCTTTTACAATATTGCTTTGTTGCTTCGTCAATAACCAAGGAAGACTAGTATTATGTTCATGACCATCACCATTAGAATTAATAATAACACTTTGCAATGTGTGATTAGCTTCCTGGATGTCACTATAAATCTTTCCAAATCTCTCTTTGTCGGTCCTTCCATCTAATATTTGCCATAGCAATTCTGTTATGTTCTTCCCAATATGCATTGTATCAAACATATGAACTATTTGTAGGTTCTCGTAGTATGGAAACCTACTGAATTGCATCGGGTAACTTTTCATTCCTCGAGGAAGCCCATTCGTGACTTAACGAAATTCATGAAACATCAACAAAATGAAATTAACACTAATTAATTAATATAGCTACATACCACACTAAACATAATTCATTAAAAAAACCAAAGATTTATATAATATATCATACATAAATAATGTGCATACTTTGACGATTTCTAATATATTCCAACTTCCATAGGTGAGGTGTCATTCTTCGTGGTTTTTTTTCCATTCTCTTCTTTACCATTGGATTTTGCTTTGTCTGTAGTTTGATAACTATGGTTCTTAGGCAAAAAGTGCTTATACTCATCAAACACTTCATTTCCTAAACTCCTTGAACGACGAGATTTTATCTTGGGACCACAAACTGGGCATGCAAATTTACCCTTTGTTTGAAGACCTAAAATATATATGAATTAATGTAGCGAATTAGAGTTACAATTTAAAATAATGCATGATATTTTCAATAAATATATATAATATTAAATCACAAAATAAAGTAACAATATACCACAAAAATGTGTTAACCCGGGAGCATCATGAATTGTCCATGATAGTATTCCATGGAATTGAAATCGTTTTTTCCCTATTGGTCTAGAGATATCATACATAGTGACGCCAACCCATAACTTCAACAACTCATCGATAAGAGGCTCAATATATACGTTCATATCTTTAATTGGGTACTTACCTAATTAGTTCAACATACATGATTAATTATACTTATTTATATGTCGTTATATATAAAAGACATAATTACCATGCACGAAACAAATAAATGAAATATTTTGTCATACTTTAAAACAAATAAAAGGTAATTAAATACCTAGAACAATCATCGACAACATTGTGTGCTCTCTCTTGATCGACATCCAAGGAGGAAGGTTATTGTTTATAACAAAAATAGGCCACTCTGAGTACGTAGAACGAATCTCTCCAAATGGATTGACACCATCAACTGCCAATGAAAGTCTAACATTATGAGGTTCTTCTTTAAAAATTGGCCACTTTTCTTCGATGTACTTCAATGCAAAATCATCTGCAGACATTCAAAGAACATCATCTCGACTTATGTTCTTTGCATGGAAATCCATAAACTGTGCTATACTTTGGCACCTGAACAACCATTGGAAACGTGGAATTATCGTAATATAATGAAGAAATTTGCGAGGTACCTTCTTTGACGCTTTATCGGTTCGATATCTACTTATTTGACATTGTGGGCATTCATTTTCTAATTCCTATTGTCCATAGTATATGATATGATCATTAAGACGTGCATCAATAGCTTGATACTCCATTCCAATTTCTTTCATAATCACAGATATTTCTCGATATGTGTGTGGCAAAATATTTGACATCAGTAATAGAAATTCACCTAACAATCTACAAAATTCAAAACAATAAGTCAATGTAAAAAATATTAATCATCAATATCGCATCCATACTTTACAAATTAGAAAACAATAGGAATATAGGAAAAAATTGAACCTTTTAAGTATTTGTGAACATGCATACATAAATAATTAACAAATTAAATACCTTAGTATCTGTGTGAGCCACGTGTTTGATAAACCATTCAAAACCTTCAAGTTCACCAACAACAATATAGCAGATAGAAGATTTTTTTTTGAGCCTTCATAAAGAGGTTGACGTGACTTCTCAGGTAGAGGATCAACATCATGACTATCATCATGGTTGTCCTCATCCATTGGAGAAAATGTGTCTTGGATCAATCTATGTAACGCATCTTCTTGATTTGTATCACTAACATTATCTCCATCCATATCACCATTAATAACTTGATCAACAACTTCAATATTATGATCTCAAAGTTCATCACCTTGTAAAGGAGTATTTATGCTAGTACTTGGAAAATAACTCTCTGGAGGTCGACATTTTGGGGGCATCGTCTATACATTTAAAAACAACGTAGTAAAATTAGTGTGTATAGAAAATATAAAAAAAATGATAAGAAATATTACTAAAATTCATGACATCATGACTATTATAGAGAATCCATTAAATATTGAATAACCTTTTACCAAGGGACGATATTCATAACCCCCTTCGGCATGCCCCTTCTCCCTACAATGTCTTTCAGTTGTTGTTATTAAAAGTCTTCTTCTTTTCAAGCCCCTGCAATCATAGCAAGGGCAATGACATTTTCCATCGCCCCTCACCTCTAATGCCGCTCTAAACTGAGCAAGCTTCTTGTCATTTTCGTTCATAGTGACAAATCCTTGTACTGACAAGTAATTGTCTTACCTACACCATACCAAACAGTAAGTTGTCAATTTTTTATATTTTAGCTACTCCTTCATGATATTTTAGCTACTCATTTCGATTATGATATGTTTATTTACAGTGACCTACAATTCTCACAATTATTTGTTCTATAACATTTTTTTTTTTTCGATTAACTATTAAGATCGATATGCTTCAATTTGTACTTTAGAGTAGTGTGTACTGAATCACCATGGAAAATAATTACACACCATTTAATGAAAGTGGTCATACACTAGCCTCTAAGTTGTTTTGTAGAGAAAATGTCAATCTTTGAAATTCACCACTAAAAAAAGAATGTCATCCACAATTGGGTTTGGTTGGTTTAAATTATGACGTGTTGATTTGCAGCTACTTACAACGGTCACAATTTTATGCTACTTACAATGGTCACGATTTTATTTTCTAAGAAACTTTGGCATGTTCTCATTTTTCATTGTCTAACTAGTATATTTCATCATGTTATCGTAGATTTCATCATGAAATATTTATATTTTAGCTACTCCTTATTAATAATGTATAAAAAATTTACATCAACTACAAACTAGAGTTAATCACTACATCTAGAATTGTGTGTGATTATAAAAAATTGAGAGAAACAACATCACATAAGAATACAATGTTATATGACTAACCTAACCTAATACTAGACTAAAAATATGAAATAAATTAGATAGGCACAACATCATAGAAACAAAAAAGTTAGAGAGCTAACAAGGTCGCTAAGGGATAGGATTAGACCTAAGAGGAATTTTTTTCCACTTTCTATTTCAAAAATTAGTCCAACCGGTAAAGTTGTTATGAGTTGGTGGTTTTGTAATAAGGATTAAATTTACATAAGGAATTGTAGGCTTAAATTGATCTAGATTGATAATGACATCCATTTTAATGTTTGAATTGTCTTATTGATGGAGTAATTTTCCCTCTTCTTAAAATACTTCTTCGGAAAATATTTTTCTTGACATTTCACATGAATTTCCATAGAATATACTAGCTAGATCCAAAAACCAATGACATAATAATTTTGAAATATGGTAATGAACATATATATTATCAAGGAAAAAACAAGCTACATGAAATTTCCTTTGAACAAACTTTTACAAGTTAAATGAGTATATGTAAATAAATAAATAAAAAAGCATACTAACCTTGCAAGTTCAAAATCCGAGTTATGTAGATCGAGAATTGGATTTGTTCAACCGGTGGGTGACGGAAAAAATAAACAGCTCAAACAAAAGCCACAAACAATGTCACAACTATAGCAAATGTGTCGAAAAGTCTCTTAAAGTCAGGTATATATAGATCAATTATCATTGATATAGCGACGAAAATGCATGAGTTGATGCGCAAAAAGTCAACCAGCCGTTGCAAGCCACGTGTGTTAGTAGGTGCGCTAGCGACGAACTTTCCTCGCAATAGCGATGATAATCGCGACCAATTTAATTAAAAAATGAAAAAAATGCTTAACTTACTACATATTTTTCGACGAATGTAAGAAAGGTGGAAAAGTTTCTTGGAAAAATCCGCCCATATGTAGTAGTGCCAAATGAATTGCCACATGTTAGAAGTATTATTCATCACATAGATTTGATTCCTGGAGCAAGTTTGCCAAATAAAGCAGCCTATAGGATGACTCCAACAGAGAATGAATAAATCAAGAATCAAGTACATGGATTGTTGGATAAAGGTTTGGTCAGAGAAATCTTGAGTCAATGTGTTGTACCTACGGTATTAAGCTCAAATAAAGGAGGAGAATGGAAAATGTGCATAGATTTCAACAAATAAAATCATCATCATGTATCATTTTCCCTTACCAAGAATGAATGATTTAATGGATTGTTTAAGTGGTGCCAAATATTTTTCAAAGATTGATTTGAAAAGTGGATATCATCAGATTAGGATAAGAGAGGGTGATGAATGGAAAACAAATGATGGACTGTATGAGTGGTTAGTTATGCCTTTTGGTTTAACTAATGCACCCAACACGTTTATGAGGTTAATGAATGAATTCCTTAAAGAATTCATAGGGAAGTTTGTTATTGTATATCTGGATGATATTCTGATTTTTAGTAAGACAAAAGAAGAACATATTAGACACTTGAATTTGGTCCTGAGGAAACTCCATTAGTAGAAGCTCTTAATTAATTTAAAGAAATGTTCTTTTATGAAAACTGAAATAGTTTATTTGGGCTTTGTAATCTCACAAGAGGGTTTGAAAATGGATCCTGAGAAGGTAAAAACAATTAGAGAATGGTCATATCCTAGAAATGTATTTGAAGTTAGAAGTTTTCATGTCTTAGAAAGTTTTTATAGAAAATTCATCAGAAATTTCAATGGTATTTGTGCTCCTATACTAGAAACCACAAGGAAAGAAAACCAGCCATTTAAATGGACTAATGCAGCTGAAAAGGGATTTAAATTGTTGAAAGAAAATATCATTGAAAAGCCAATCCTAACTCTTCCAAATTTCAATAAAGAATTTCAAGTCAGATGTGATGCAAGTGGCACAACTATTGGCGGTGTTTTGGGTCAAGATGATAATCCTATAGCATATTTCAGTGAGAAGTTGAATGAAGCAAAACATAAGTACTCCACTTATGATAAATAATTTTATGCAATGATTCAAGCCCTGAGAAATGGAGGCATTACCTCATGCCTAGAGAGTTTGTTTTATATTATGATAATTATTCTCTTCAATTTATAACTAAGCAAGAAAAGTTGAATCAAAATCATACCAAATGGGTAGAATTCATGCAAAATTTCACTTTTGTTATTAAACATATTAGTGTAAGTGCTACTAAAGTTGCAGATGCTTTGAGCAGGAGATGTTTATTTTTGCAGGAATTCAAGGTGAATGTGATGGGATTGGAACATCTCAAGGATATGTACACAACAAATATTGATTTCAAAGAAGCATATAAAGCATGTCAGAATCCAGTTCTCAGAGATCGAAGTCCTTGGATGGATTTTATATTGCAGGAAAGATTGTTGTTCAAAGGAAGAAAATTATGCATTCCCAGATGCTCCATGAGAGAAAATTTATTGCAGGAGAAGCATAGTGGAGGACTTGTTGGTCATTTTGGCATTGACAAAACTTATGCTTAAGTAATCAAAAAACATTTTGGCCAAAGATGAGAATTGATGTTCAAAAATTTGTGGAAAGGTGTAGGATTTGTCAACATACAAAGGGAAGACAATAGAACACAAGATTATATCAGCCATTGCAAATTCCAGAAAAACCATGGGATGATGTGAGTATGGATTTTATTTTGGGACTACCTAAAACTCAAAGAGGACACAATTCTATTTTTGTTGTAGTAGACATATTCTCTAAAATGGCACACTTCATACCTTGTTTTAAAACCAGTGATGCAACTCATATAACAACTCTATTCTTCAAATAAGTAGTAAGACTACATGGTATTCTTACCAACATAGTATCATACATGGATACTAAGTTTGTGGGACAGTTTTGGATGACTCTATGGAAGAATTTGGGCACAAAACTTAACTTCAGTTCTGCATTCCATCCTCAAACTGAAGTTGCAAATAGAAGCTTGGGAAACATATTGAGATGCTTGGTAAGTGATCATCCTAATCAATGGGACTTAGCTTTACGACAGGCTAAGTTTGAATATAATGATTCAACGAACAAAAGTACAGGGTTGAGTCCATTCAAAATTGATATGGAGTGCATCCAAGATGGGTGTTTGAACTTAGAGATTTGGGACAGATGGAGAAAAGAAGTGAAAATGCAGAGAATTTTTCTACAGTCATGAAAGCATTACATGGAAAAGTCAAAGAACAACTACAAGACAATAATTTGAAGTACAAATAGAAGGCAGATGCAAGAAGAAGGGAAGTCACTTTTGAAGAAGGTGACCTGGTATTGGCACATTTGAGGAAAGAAATATTTCCTAAGGGCACATACAATAAAATTAAAGTAAAAAAGATTGGTCCTTGTAAAATTTTGAGAAAATTTTCAGCCAATGCATATGAATTGGAACTTCCAGTAGACATGAATATATCACCTATATTTAATGTGGCAGATTTGTATCCTTATGTGGATCCTGAAGCAGAGGGGATAGAAAGTGAACATGGAGTTAATACAAAACAACAAATTGAATGGAATAAGCAGATTCCTACAACAGAAAAGTTGCAAATAGAAAAGATTTTGGATACCATATTGCTAAAGAAGAAGAGAGGACATGATTATTATGAATATCTGGTCAAGTGGAAATATCATCCAATTGAAGATGTTACTTGGGTAACTGTTGCACTCATACAAAAAAGTGGCAGTACTATAGAAGAACTCATGAACATAAGTTCATGATTTTATTTTGACCTGAGGAGTCTGATGCAGGAACACAAGCTCAAAATCAACATTATTTGTCTCTTATGAATTTTTGTCCTATTTAGCTTAGAGATTTGAAAGTGAGTCAAAGGATTTTGAATCCTTATATTGTAATAAATCCAAGATAAGGATTTTCTTATCTAGATAAGCAGAGTTAGGGGTTTGTTTAGATTCATGAGAAAAATAATATGATCTAGCTGATATTGAGGAATTCGATCCATTTCTAGTGGATCTTGATTCCATAGTTTTGTGTGCACTTAATCCTATTGAGGTCAATGTATTCAGGGGGGGCTGGTTGGGAGAAAATTGTATTATATTGTGTTGATACATAATCAAATAGTAATTTTCCAGTGTGAATTCTATTGTCCCCGGAGCTCTACGTATTCAATGCTTCGTAAATCATTGTATCTCTGTAAGTGAAATTATTAATGATTAAATTGTGTGAAATTATCTCGTGTATAAATTCTTTGTGTGTTGAATCAAGTTAATGGAGGTCTATTGAGTGAGTGAAATTTTGAACTACAGAATTAATTGATTGATCCAAATAAACCATGCATGAATGGACGAGATTTGTTTAGATTCAAATCAACGGTGTAAAATAATTCCTCTATGGTGAGTAGCCCGGAAGTTAACGTCCAGTGTGGATGCGAAATTTGGCTCTAAAAATTGAGTGTAAAAAAATTTGAGACTCGGTCAAGAAATCGTATGATTGAGGCTCATTCCAGAGCTTGAAAATAATCGTGAGTTAACGTTGGAGCTTGGACCCGAAATTCTCAATTGTATTGGTTTTTTAGTTGATTTGGAATTTGATCGAGTGATCGAACGTTCATTGCGAATTCGCCGACCTCACCTGCATTACCACTTTCGTCAACAAACGAGGAAAATGTTTGTGCATAAAAGCTTTCAAAAACCATTTAACCTGAGAAGTAGTTTGTCCTGTGCATCCAACAAGGTAAGAGGTATATTGTTGATGACAGGTGGTGGTATTGTGAGTTTCAAGTAAGGTGTCTTAGAGCAAGGGAGACTGGAAATAAAGGATTAAATTGACATGATGAGATACAATGACATTATCTTCCAACAATGGGGGTTCATAGCATTTTAGACTATTCACATTCACTACATCATGAATTCCTTGTTGGGGTGGAAAGTCAAGGTGATAAGCATTATCCCCAATCATTTGGAGAACAATATAAGGGACATAGTGAAGAGGCTTCAGTTTGTGATGACGTTGGGATTCAAAATTTTGGTGTTCCATGTAAAACCAGACTATCACTAGGAGTAAAAACCATAGCATAATGATGAGCACCATGGAATTATTTGTAGCATTGTTGGGCTGCCTTAAGTTCTTCAGAAACTTGGGCATGTTTGCATGCCAGAGTCGGCAAAAATGAAAGGGATAATGTTTGTTCTTGTTTTTGGTGTGGAGTACTGAAAGGATGCAAGGTGAGAAACAATTCATAAGGGACTAAAGGTTGATATCCAAAGTTGACCTCAAAAGGAGACATCCTAGTAGAAATATGCATAACATGATTATAAATATGATGAATGACATGGAGGTTTGTATCCCACTATTTGGTTTTGGAAAATTGAATGCGAAGAGATTGGACAAGGCTGCAGTTAACTACCTTAGTTTGGCCATCTGTTTGAGGATAGAAGGAAGTAGAGTATTTGAGTTGACAACCCAGTAAATCCCATAATGTTTTCCATAATGTGCTAAGAAAGCGAGCATCATGATTAGAGATGATGTTAGTAGGAAGGCCAAAGTGTGGCCAAACATGGTGAAAGAACAAGGTAGCGATTTGGGTAGCAACAATGGTCTTAGTGCAAGGGACAAAAAGAGTCATCTTAGATAAATGAAAAACAATAACCTAGATAGAATCAAGTTTGTGTAAGTTCATAGGAAAGCCACTAAGGAAATCTATGGAAAGTGAGTCTCAAGGGAGGGAAGGTAGAGGAAGGGGCTGGGACAAAACATATTTATGATTGATAGGTTTATGTTGACTACACAATGCACAAGCACAAATAAAATGATCCACTTGACGATTAAGAAGGCCAAAAGAAATGTTGCTACAAGTGTAGAACTATTTTCAAAGACCCAAAATGGCCACCATAGGAGGAAGCTTGAGCCCCCTTGATCAAAGTAAGACGATCTTCAGAAGTTGGGACACATAACCGATTGAGTTTATATAGTCACCCATCTATGATTATGTAATCCATAAATGATGTTTGATTGACCTCAGTGGGATGTTGCACAACAACCCATATCTCTGCAAAGAAGGGATTGGAAGCATAGAGAGACTTCCAAGACTCATAGGCAACACAACACTCAACCAAGAGTTGAAGTACCTACATAGGGGGCTAGCTCAGGAGATTAGCCATATGATTGGGCATGCCCTTCTTGTATTTAATGACCAAATGAAACTGTTGAATGTAAGTGACCCACTTTAAATGATGTTTCTCACGTATCTTAGTTTGAGAATTGATGAAAATCAACAGATGATGATCTATGTGGAGGATTGTTTCTTTGCCTAGGATGTAATGGCGCCATTGTTTCAATTCTTGGACTAGATTATAGAAATCTATGTTGTAAGTGCTATAATTTTGTTTGGCATCAGACAATGTCTCTGAAAGGTATGCAATAGGGTGTCCTCCCTGTTTAAGAACCACGCCAATATCATACTGAGGGGTGTCCATATCAATCTCAAATGGAGACTGAAGATTAGGTAAATGAAGTATAGGAGTAGAAAAAGGGGAAGTTTTGAGAGCCTGGAATTGTTTCTATACCAAGGGAGACCACACAAATTGATTCTGGTTGGAGAGATGATGAATAGGGCGTGCTAACTGAGAGAAGTGAGCAATGAACTGCTGATAAAAATTAATGCCATCCATAAAGCTCTTGAGTTCCATAGCTGAGTGAGGCGTTGGCCACCATGCAGGAGCTTGGACTTTAGTGGGATCCAGACTAACACCCTCAATGAAGACAATAAAACCCAAATTCTGGACTGAAGATTTACCAAAAGGAGATTTATGATGTTTCACCTACAGTTTGTGAGTGCACAGTAAGTCTAGCACAGTGCACACATGGAGAAAATGATCCTCCCAAGTCTTGTTGAAGAACAATATGTCATCCAAATAGATCACCACAATTTCTCCCAAGTGTGCTATGAAAATGTCATTGATTAGCCTTAAGAAAGTGACATGGGAATTAGTAAGACCGAATGAGATCACCATCCATTCATAAAGAACAAATTTGGTTTTGAAACTTGTCTTCCATGTGTTTGTTGCATTCATTCGAACTTGATGATACCCTGTTGTAAGATCCATTTTGGTAACTAAGCAGGCACCCTTCAAATGATCTGGTAAATCATCAATGCGCATTAGAGGGTAATGATTCTTGAATGTAGCCTTATTAAGAGCCCAATAGTTCATGACTATACATCATTCCTCAAACTCCTTGGGAATGATGAAGGAAGGAGAGGCACGAGGTGAAGAACTCAGTTGGATATGTTCGATATTAATAAGTTGATGGAGATGGCATTCCACTTCCTTAGCCTCATGAGGAGCCAGGCAATAACAAGGGGAATTGAGAAAAGTGGCTCTAGGAATAAGATCAATGGAACGGATGGGGGGTAGTCAGGTGGGTGAAACAAAGATATATTTAAAGGATCCGAGTAAAGTAGTTATATCTAAAGGAAGGGAATCAGAGGGGATATTTGGTTTAAGAGGGCGTACCAGAAGGAAATGGATTTGTTGAGACTGATTTGATGAACAATAGGTTGGTTAGAAAGTAAGGCATGGGATTTCATAGAGGATTAGGTGAGGACATACGTATGTCCATATTTATGAAGATGATATTGATGATTGAAAGCATGGTATACAACATGACAAAGTTCCTGATAGGGAATACCCAGAAGCACATCTGCACAATCCAAAGGAGACACATTGTAAAGAACAATATCGTGGAAAGGGACGATGGAAAAAGTAAGGGCACAATGTTGGGTCACCATCACATGGGGACCATCCTTCTAAACCCAACCAAATTGGTAGGGTGCCAAATGAGGGGTAGTAGGAAGCGCCAGGTGCCAAATGAGGGGTAGTAGGAAGCGCCAATCACTGCACCAAATCCGGAGAAACCAAATTATTTTGTCTACCATCGTTGAATATGAGTGTGGCCAAGGATTGGTTTATTTGGCAATTGTGAGTAAACAAAGGTGTTGGTGAAGAAGTCTGGGGATTAGTGGCCATGAGAAGGAGAGAGGGGTCCAATTATGTAGGATTATCCAAGCTGATCATCAAAGGGGAGGCATTGTTCTTGATTGAGACTTAGGAGCATCAACAAATAGAGTTTCGATAAGATTATGATTACGAAGAACGCAACAGTAAGCTGAGGAGTGAAATTGAGATTTTTTATACGAACACCATTTGCTAGGCTTTGGCGAGGTAGGAGATGAAGGAGAAGGAGCTGATGAAGGGACAACTTTGGATAGAGGATATTGAAGGTGAGGAGTGATATTTCATTCCACAACCAAGGCTTGCAGAAATTCCTTATCCAAGGAAGAGATTTCAAAGAAATCAACCTCTATGCATAAAAATAATAAAATACCAGAATTAAATTTAACAATGAGTACCTCTTCTGGATATTGAATATGAAGCTAAATGCAGAGCTTAGTAAACACCTCAATGTAGCTTTGGACTGACTGGCCTAAGAGTTGGCGAAGTTGCAACCAACGAGTGAGGAGAGTATGATGGTATCCTGGGGGATAGAAGCTATTCTACAATGCTTGAAAGAAGGCATCCCAAGAACCAATAGGTTGAGGGGTGTTCATAGGATGATCTTGCAAGTCCACCACCAAAGAGGAGGTATCTGTTTGGTTGTCCCACCAAGCTTGAGAAACCCCTTCCAATTGCAAACTAGTGATCTGTAGCTTCTCTTCTTATTTCATTACTGTGCAGGTCTTGAAATAAGTGGATAGAATGTGTACCCAAGAATGAATGACCTCACCATTCATATGCCCTAAAAAATTAGGCAGTTGGAAAGGAATATCCAATTACAGAGGTGTTGGGGATATCTGTTGGAGCCACATGAGTTCATTCAGACCAAGAGCCAAGTCTTGAATGGGAGAATATTTCCCAGATTTAGAATCCCCAAGGGAGGGGTCTCTACGAGGAGGGATTTTCTTCATATACCGAAGAAATTGAGAACTGAGAATGGAGAGTGCACTGAAAACAAAAGAGAAAGGGTGTTGGATCCCAAGAGAGAGGGAGAACCCTGAAGCATATTGTTTGGAGAAAACCCTAGTGCACTATCCTCTAAATCTAGATCTAGTTCTGGATCGAGAGATAGATATGGATGGGAAAACCTTGGATCTTGTTCCAACCTTGAAGCACATTGTCTGGATCCCCAAAGGGAGGGAGTGCTAGAAAAACCTATCCAAGCACATGTTGACAAGGCAAGTTGGAAGATAGTGGAGGGCGTGGAAAACTCTAGCACACCCTAGCATGAAATAGAGAAGAGGGGGGAGTGGAAGATCCCCACAACCAAATAAATGAGTAGTGGAGGGCGAGAGAAACCCTAGTGCATTGCATTGGAAGATATGGAAGGCAAGTTGAGCCTCAAGCGCACTTATGAAGCTGTAAATCACCATAAAGGATTGGGCAATGGAGGCATAGAGAAAACCCTATAACACTTCCTAAGAGATGGAGGGTGGAGCCAACCCTAGCGCACCATTAGATCTAAATATTGGGTGAGTGCAGATGCTAGCAACCCATAATTTGTTTTTTCTCTGTCTGAAACTCACAGGAGCATAAGCTCTCAGATCGATGCTCTGATACCATTTGGTCTACAATAACAATAATCAAGATATTAACTAGAATAGGAAAACATGAATACTATCATCAAAACTAAGAGTGAAAATACCATCACTTTATTTAGAATAGTAGGCAGTCTTATACATATGCTTGTTATTACACGATGGCTTGAATAAGTCAAGCTACAACTAGTTAGCTAGATCTTATCAACTACTTCCTTGGGACTTGTGCCCAACTATTCTTCTCCTCCAATAAGTTGAGAGAGCGCACCTTCCAAGAATCCAGTTGGATGAGGGAGTGCACCTTCCTTGGGATTCATGTGGATGTCTATTGGGTTGCCCAGGTTCTCTAGGAAACCTTTTCTCGTAAATGGTTCGTCAACCATTCTTCAACATTTTCAGTCTCCCACATGCGTATGAACCTTTGACAATCAATGGACCTACATCAGACTACCAAGGAACAAAATACTTATTCATGGGCTCTTTTCCATGAGTTCATCAATGTGTGGCTCCTCTGATCCACTCTTCCTCTAGCTTTAATTACGATCTCACAAACTTTTGTTTCAAAGTTTTCTTTTCTTAAACTACGCAAGTCCCTTTTTTATGAGTTCATTCACACCAAGATCCAAGTCTTGAATGGGAGAAGATTTCCCATATGTAGAATCCCCAAGGGAGGGGTCTCTACGAGGAGGGATTATCTTCATATACTGAAGAAACTGATAATTGATAATGGAGAGTGCAATGTAAACAAAAGAGCAAGGGTGTTGGAGCCCAAGAGAGAGGGCGAACCCTGAAGCACATCGTCTGGAGAAAACCCTAGCGCACTATCCTATAGATCTAGATCAATATATGGATCGAGAGCTAGATATGGATGGGAAAACCTTGGATCTTGTTCCAACCCTGAAGCACATTGTATGGATCCCAAAAGGGAGGGAGCACTAGAAAACCATAGCCAAGCGCATGCTGACAAGGCACATTGGAAGAGAGGGGAGGGCATGGAAAAATCTAGCACACCCTGGCATGAACTAGAGAAGAGGGGGGATTGGAATATCCCCACAACCAAATAAATGAGTAGTGGAGGGTGAGAGAAACCCTAGTGCATTGCATTGGAAGATATGGAGGGCAAGTTGAGCCTCTAGCGCATCTATGAAGTTGTAAATCACCATAAAGGATTGGGAAGTGAAGGTCTAGAGAAAACCCTAGCACACTTCCTAAGAGATGGAGGGTGGAGCCACCCATAGCGCACCACTAGATCTAAATATTAGGTGAGTGCAGATGCTAGCAACCCATAATTTGTTTTTCTCTGTCTGAAACTCACTGGAGCATAAGCATTTAGATCGATGCTCTGATACCATTTGGTCTGCAATAACAATACTCAGGATAATAACTAGAATAGGAAAACATGAATACTAGCATCAAAATTGAGAGTGAATTGACCATAACTTTATTTAGAATAGGAGATAATATTATACATATGCTTGTTATTACACGATGGCTTGAATAAGTCAAGCTACAACTAGTTAGCTAGATCTTATCAACTACTTCCTTGGGACTTGTGCCCAACTGTTTTTCTCCTCCAATAAGTTGAGAGAGTGCACCTTCCAAGAATCTAGTTGGATGAGGGAGTGCGCCTTCCTTGGGATTCATGTGGATGTCTATTGGGTTGCCTAGGTTCTCTAGGAAAAAATTTCTCGTAAATGGTTCATCAACCATTCTTCAACATTTTTAGTCCCCCACATGCGCATGAACCTTTGACAATCAATACACCTACATCAAACTACCAAGGAACAAAATACTTCTTCATGGGCTCTTTTCCATGAGTTCATCAATGCTTGGCTCCTCTGATCCACTCTTCCTCCTGCTCTAATTGCCATCTCACAAAATTTTGTTTCAAAATTTTCTTTTCTTAAACTACGCAAGTCCCTTTTTTATCACTTGGAATCTCCTTGGTTGCCTTAGATTGACATTTCTACTATTGTGGACTGCCTCAAATATTTTTCCAGTTGTGGACTACCTCAAATAGGTGGTTATGCCCACAGTCGAGCTTCTCCTCTTGACTTGCCACTTTTTCATTTCCTTCAACAAGTTCTTTCTCATGACAAGTGGTTTTTTGGTTTACCGAGAACTATTCATTACACCAAATTATGGGGGATACATGCCTTATCAAGTCTTACATCAACATTGAATCAAGCATATACAATTCAAATTTTCATTTTAGGCTAATCTAGCCCTTATACAACATATGACCAAGACCATTTTCTTTCCACATCAAAACATTATTCAAGAAGGACCATTTCTTAGGGATGGATTCATTGCATCTGCATCTCAACACATGGTACTATTTATTCTTACCTTTCTTTGCTTCCTTCTTCTTGCTTCTACTTTGTTTCTTCATCTCCATTTTCCTTTGCTTTTACTCCATGGCTTCATTTTTTTACTTTCTTCATTGTCGTCTTTTTCTTCTTGCCTCTTGCTCTTTTGTTCATGCAAATGAGTCCATCTGCTTCAACTTTCTTTGCCATTTTCTTCTGTCATGAAGTCTACATCTTCTTTCACCTTTCTATCAATGTTCTTTCTCAATCTCTTGTACCTTCCTTTGAGCCTCGATGTGCTCACCTTCTCTCTCTTTCACTTCAGGCCTCAATGTGCCTCTTCTTCCTCAACAAGTCTTTCTCACCTCGTGAGATATCTCACCTAGGTTGTCTCTTTCTCTAAATTTGGTCTTTTGGAATTTATGGTCCTTATTCACCTCAGACCTTCTCTCTGATCTTTTATTTGCTTATCATTCTTCACTTTTCAAGCTTTAGTAGTTGTAGGGATTCTTCTTGCCACCAAATTCCTCTTTTCTCTTTGGTTGCATCATCTCTGTGAATCTTCGTTCCTTGTTGCACTTCATAATGATTTTGTGTTTTACATCAGTCTTCATGTCTTCATAATGTATGCTACTCAATGATTCCTACAAACATTTTTGAATAAAACTTGTCTATTGTCGGAATGACTAGTTCCAACACAGACTCAAACTTGTGGCAATAGTTGGTCAGACTAAATGTCACTACAATGACAACTTTATTTTTTTTCTTCCACCCAAACTTACAACAATGTATTTCTATGACATGGCATACTCTATAAATTTAAATTAAGGTGTTGGGTAACAGTGATCATGCACTCTTAGTATTTCATCATAAACATTTCTTAGACTTTCAATTTGACTTTAGCTTAGGCATTAACTCATTGAATTCAAATTCATTTATCTTGACTATGGAACTTTGACATTGACATGAATTGACCCATTACATCAATGGATACTTGGATTTGAACTTTTACATCAATAGACTCTCAACTTCAACTCAACTTGCACAAGGACTTTGTTACAAACTTTAACCATTTTGAAGACTGTAATACATAATTTGATGTTTCTCTCTTTAATATAATAGTCTTTGGAAAATGAATGCATGAATTCAGGACCCTCTAGAGATGTCCACAAACTTCGTTGGACAAGAACCCAATACAATATACCAACTCTTTAGAAAACTTAAACACTGAAGAATAATTGTCAACATTCTTCACAACGGGAGAGGGATTGGATGTGGGCGTTTTGTTTGTATTAGATAAAAAGGGATGGACATTGTTATTTTTTTCTTCCAAGGCTGATGCTTCTGCTACTGGAAAATCAATTTTTAGATAAAAGGGATGGGTTGATCGATTGGTTTCAGACTCTTCCTAAATGAAATGCTCTTCAAACTATTTGAATCTGTGTTTTATCATTTAATGCAATTATAATTATAATATCAAGAAGACAGAACTCCCGCCAGTTATTTCCTGTGGATTCTGCAGCGAAAATTGTAAAAAGTAAAGAGGTTGGGGGAGTTTTGTTGTTTGGCCTTGGAAAGACTACCAAGGAAGTGTTGTATTATGACAAAGTTTTCAAGTTTTCTATATGAATAAGAGTGGATGTGTGTTTATAATGATGAAAATATGTATTAGTTTATTAGTGAATTTCATTTTATTTGAAAATTATTTGAACAACGAGTGCTTTTTGAATTTTGCAAAACATCAAAGTTATTCTTATATTCATAGAAATTGAGTTGTTTAAAATTGCATGTTTTAAAAATTTTGAATGGTGTAAAATTCAAAAATTCCACATACATTTATAAAAAAAAATTCAATTACTTATGTTTTTTATTTTGATTTATTAATTTTAAAATTGATTAAAATTAATGTTTTAACTTTAATTAATTTATTAGTTTTAAAATGAATTAAAATTATTAAAGGAAAAGTTTTATGATTAAAATTTTTATTAGTATAAGGGTTTATAATTTGTATATCTATCTAAATATTTTATAATTTTAATCACATTTTTACAAAATTTTAAAACTTTAAAAAAAAATTGAATTTGGTTTTTAGAAGGTGGTAAAATATTATTGGCTAGTATTAACATATGTGGGTTGACTTTTGCCAATAAAATTTTGGAAGTTAATATGTTATTTAGGTTTAAGGAAAATAAACTCTTCACTAATTTGAAATAATATACAATTAATTTTATGAAATAATAAAATATGAATGTTATCATTTTATTAAAATAACAAGGAACCAATTTCATGAAATAATAAAGAGAAATAATTTTGCTATGAAATTATTTTTTAATTAAGGAATATATTTTAGAGCATTTTGAGTGTAGTAATATGCTTTTAGAAGTAGTGGCGTGTTATCGTATAAATTGTAGGTTGAGAAAAACCCGACCCAATCCACAAGATGACAAGAACTATGGGAATACTTACCCACTGTCACCTTAAATAGGTACTCCCCTCACTTTAGAGATGGTGTAATCACCTCAAGGGGGGAATCCTGGTGACCCTAGGGGGATTGGGACAGAGGATGGAGAGATGACAAGTGAATCCCCTATAGGTCAATGATAGAGATAATGGAAGGCTTGAAAATGAGTCTTGTAGAAGGACACATGGGTTCCAAGTGATAGATACTTGCAAAACAATGTTAGGCCTGCCCGGAACAAGACAAATAATGGATATATAAGCCTTTAAACCAAGGAAAGCAGGCAAGAAACCTTGATATCCAAAATTTGTAGTAGTTATAGAAATATATATCAACAACATAAAATGATAATTCCTGCAAATTTAACCATCCAAAATCTAGTACAAGATATCATAAATAAAGCTAGCAAAAACTAGTCTAAATTCGAATGATTAAAGTGAGATTTTGGTGGTGATCAGGGATGTTTATTAGATGTTATTAGCAAGTTATTATAGCAGCCAAGTGGCTGTAGCAAACAATTGCTACAACAAAAAAATACAACCACAAAAATCAACAAGTAATCCGTCAAAAAGATAGACAATGAGTAGTAGAACAATAATAGACGTTTGTAAGTAAATTTTAGTGGTTGGTAAGTGTGTAACAAGTAAAAGAGAGATTTTTCTGCAGCCCTAATGACTGTAGCTTTAATTTTATAATGAAATCAAATTTCTTGGCCAAAAGAGGACACCCTTAGGGCATAAGCAAGCTTATAACACTAAGAAAAGACTCAAACTTGAACAAATTCAATATCTCGAAAAATCATGCATTCCAATGCAAGTATTTTATTCCTCTAATGCAAAATTAAACTAGTGCCTTGTAAAATGGGTTATGGAGTCTTCTTGTAATATATTAGATCTACTATCTCCCTAGGGGTGTAAGCCCTTTTACTCCCTAGGGAAAGTAAAAGCTAGCAACGTAAATCTAGGAGAGTGTAAGCCCTTTCACTCCTCCTAACAACCTTTGCAATAACGCTTTCAACGAACAACAATGATAAAAATTAGTGGAGGGTGTATTCCCTTATACTTCTCCAAGGATCTAGCCAATAACAACCATGGAACAAGAAACAAAACTAACAATATGCAGATTTTCCTTACCAATTCCAAAAAAACATGCCAAGATAAACCCCAGTTACCAAGTATTTCATCACCAAAGCAAGAGAAAAAACCTCAAATAACTAGCGCACCACTTCACTCCACAAGACAAGAGATAAGCTATAGCATAAGAGAGAGAGAGAGAATGAATTTTCCCAAGATGGGCACAAATTTCAGCCAAGTATCCTCTCCAAGATGGGAGAGTTATGATAAAAATGAAATATAAATGATCCTTATTTATACAAATCTCCTAAAAAGTGTTTTTCCACTTAATAAGGGTAAACCACAAAATAAGGGAGACATTTCCCTTTATTTTTCCCCTTTATAACTTTAAATTTAATTTGCACATAAGAAAAACCCTAAAACATGACATCACCCCCTTGAGGGGTGGAATTTTGGCACATGTAGGAAGTCGTCGGGGTTCGAGAAGGTAGCGCCAAGCCTCCGAAGGCCACGTGTCTTCAAGTCAAGAGTCTCCTCCTCAATGCAAGGGGTCTTCCACCAAAACGTGCCAAGTGTCCATCTTCACCACCACATGCCCTAACCCCAAGCAAGACGTCAAGCCTAGAAACATGGTATAAGAGCTCCCAAGCAGGTTGGATTTGAAGAAGGCTAGGTGTCACTGTCCAAGGTGTCCTCTCCTGCCTCAAAAGGCTACAATCATCATTCGGTGCATGGGCCATGGCATCCAACCTATGGGATTCTTGCCCCAACGAAGGCCCAAGTTGGGCTTGTTCCTCCAAAATGTCCATCAACAAGGTCCTGCAAAGAAAAACAAGTGTGCCCTCCAAGGATCTCAAGTCAAAGAATCATGGCAAGTAAAACCACATTTAATATAAGAGTCATCTGAGCATGTACATCAAAAACTACCTCATCAAACTAAATAAGTGCTCAAAGACCCTATGCAATTTGCCAAGTTTAGGTATGGGAGGGTTACAAGGTGACCTATTGGGTGATTCATTCCTCATGTCAAGGAGTGTTTCCTAGGTGGACCCCTCTCTAAGCCATGTGGAGAAAATTAAGTGGATGGGGAAAAGACTTTTGGGCATGGGGTTCATGACATGCAAGGGTTCATAGTGTCTCATTTATGGGTGCCTTTGTAGAGGGTGTGTTGCACCATCATTTTCAATGCATCCTTTTCCTAAGCCTAATTATTTCCATCAATTAATTAAGGTCCAGAACAACTGGGTACTCCCTATTGGTAAAATAAAACTTGGGGGGCAAAGGTAGAGGTACACAGAGTGCCATAGGGGTAAAATCAAGCTTGTAATGCACTTGTGTAGATCCGTCGACAAGTGGGACATTTTATAATATGTGTATTTGTTTTTGCAGGTCTTTGATTTTTTAGGAGAAACATTTCATTGTTCTTAAGACCTATTTGGGCGAGCATATGGAAGCTTATGATTTTGATTTTATATTTTTCTAGCTACATTCCCTCTAGGCCTTAATCCCCTTCTTCCCATGAAATGAGGAACAATCCCTTCTTCGGTCAATACACCCGAAAATCCCAAAAGATAGGGAGATGAGAGTATGAAGTATGGAAAATGATAAGTATGATTAGGAATGGCATGATGACTTGTCAAGGGGAACTCCCAGTAGAAAACCCATCCCTAAGGGTGACCACTTACTAGGGAACAATGTCAACCACCAAGGCGAAATAAGGCAAAGAGCATAATTTCCAAGCAAACGTTACATAATCAAAAGAAGTTTAAAATGCAACATACTCAAAATGACTCAAATATTAAAGTGACACTTACCACAATACCTGACTTGTACCTCATGGAGCAAGACCAATTGTCTTCCGGAAGCAATCTGATGTGGTGAACGCCATCATGATGAACTTAGGTAGTGTGGTGGTGATGCGGGTATCTTTCTGTGCATGTGGATGTTGTCAGCCATATGTCTTCGATACTCCATGTATGCAACCTGAGGACCTCAAGACATCATCTCCTTAGTTATCCCTAGGAATTGGGGATAACATGGTGCAAATAGTAATAATATTCCATAATACGAAATATGAGAAACATTTGACGCTTTTGGAACCTATAAAAGTGGCAAGTTGTGTTAATTTTCACATGCAACTCTATGTGACTAATTTTCAAATATGAAAATTGCTTCATAGTGATCTAACAATAAAACCCTTGTTGTTGTCATTGAACAATTTTACACTGAAAATTATTGACTGAAAACATATGCAACAGAAACACAAATATCAGAGATGAATCATCAATACACATGAGCCACAAATTTCAGTTCTGTAATCTTGTTAACATCATAAATCATGAGGGAAAAAACAACCTTCCCAACCAATACAATATCACTGAAATATGAGGACAACCTTCTCCTACAAATTCACCAAAATCGAGAACAACCTTGTTCCCCAATAACCATACAAATTAGAAAATTAAACCTCAACAATATCCTTGAAAATCTCCTCTACCCACAAATCTGTTGTAGACCACCTATACGACATGCTAACGTCACCTGTCAGCCTATACGGATTTGTACCTGCCCAGAAAATTAGATACGTGATTCACCCTCTTGTAACCCGTGTATATACACAGTTCACCTTCTTTTGACCTGCGTATATATGCGATTCACCTTACCTATGACTTGCATATATACACAAGTCATCTCACCTGCGACCTACATATATACGTGATTTGACACACCTGTGACCTGTGTATATATGTGATTCATCACACATGTGACCTGCATATATACATGATTTGTCCCACTACAAACCATGTATTGGTTAAAAAATTCACTCCACATGTTTGACCTTGTTTGATCTTTCTCCTAGGATAGATTCACCACCTTGCATACTTTCCCTTTGCTGAGATCGCCAAGCCTTCTAGCACAAATGCAAACTCACTTATGTTAGCTCCATCATGTCTCCAGTATCTCTACATGATGTGTAATGTCACAATGACCTTTCTGCCTTATACACAATCCTTAGGGGTCACCATAGAAGCCCCTCCACAATTCAACATCAAATTAGGCTTTCCTTGTGGGTGTGAAGCCCCAACAAAAGCCCACAAATGCCATCATCAAACCCATGAATTCCTCACTCAAATCCAAGGGGTTTTTATCCAAACCAAAAGTGTGATGTGGTGCCCACGATGATTCCCACATGCCCAACACCTAGGGTCATGTGAGAATGCCTTCCTGAAGCTAAAAATATCAACACTCCCTCTTAGCAAGGAAGGTATTCTCACCACACTCCACAAGTGGGAATGCCTCTTGATGCTACAAAAACATCAACACTCCCTCTTAGTAAGGGAGGTGTTCCATCCTCCATCATCATCTGGAAATAGCTCTATATCCCATCTTGGATCTGCTATCACAGTTGCTCTCTAATATTCCTGATTGGTTGCTCCCTTCATCAGCAAATAAAATATTGCTCTCTAGTCCTCCTGACTGGCTGCATCCTTGGTCACTGAAGAAAATTATTCCATTTGACATGATCCTACCCTATAAGACATCATGCTCCTAGAAGCCTCCTGCCTCTGAACCTCCTGTCTAGCCTCTTCAACCTATGACACCTGCCTGATAGTCTTGGAAGATTCCTCTCTCCCATATGGACTTGAAGGTTGGCTCCCACCGAGTGAATGAATCTCCCTCTCAGCCCCCTGGCTCCTTTGAAGTCTGAATCCCTCTGAGTCTCCTAACTCCCTATGAAGTCAAAATCCCTATGATTCTATGCAACCTATGGATCTACTTGTTCCCTTTCCATTGTCCTCTACACAGTGCTGGGAGGTTTCTCCTCCCTACTGGATTATAAGGGTTGAATCCATTTGAACTCTAACTCCCTCTAAGCCTATGTAATATTCTAGGCCACCCGCCTCATCACTGGTGGACCTCCCTGCTCCCTCTGATCTTGTGCTACTGGTGGGGCCACCTGCCTCACCATTAGTGGAACTACCTACCTCACTACTGGTAGAGTCACCTGCTCATCCTCATCTGTCATCCATATCCTCCCTGGAAACCAATAAAGTACATATCCTATCAAATAATAACAATGTTTCTCATGCACAGATCCCTTGCACAAAAGGTTCCCAAGACTTGGGAAGGCATGCCAGCATAACATCTAATATCACATGTCCATCCCAGAGCAACACTGCATATCTCTACTCCTCAATCATTGAGAATGAGAATACACTCCTGGCACTCATAACACATTTTCCACTCGTAACACACCCCTTGACTCCATCCAGAATATGAATGCTCTAGATCCATGTACTACATGCTTGGTCCTCCTATCAAGCTCCTCGTACATACCTAAGTCAGACATTGTGAAACTCACAAACAAAAAATGTGCCCTTGTTATGTGTTGTTGGCTCTCACTGGATAAGAACCATGCAATCCTCCAAGGAAAGTATCATGCTTCCCCAAGTCACGACCATCCCATGAAATTCTACCAAAGTCCATCATCCAAGTCACCAAAAAATCTCCATGTTTGCACATGCTACCACTGATCTTGTGTCCTTGTCTGAATAGTCCTAAGCTACGGTTGGACACTTCGTCTAGTCCACTCTAGACCACCACAACTCATCTTTGCAAATGTCCTCATCCTCCTAGGTCAAATACCTCATACACAGTCATACCTCGACAATGTGCAACTCTTCGGCTTGATCAAGACTCTATCTCATCAACTTGGCATACGCATGAAGCCATCTCATCTGTGCCGAAGCACTTGAGTTGCACCCATCATAAATCACCATGACAAGTCAACGGAATTCCATCCATAGGGTTGGAAATCTGCCACACAACATACTGCTATGATTTGGGCTCTCTGCAAATCCACCAGAACTCCCAACCTGCCACACCATCGAGATGCAATAGTCCACAACTCCTTGTCTAACAATCTTCTCCATGTCTCAAACCAGAAACCATCTAGCATGTTGCCACTTGTAACTGTCACTATAGCTCCCTCTCAGAGCTATCACCTGTGACCTTCCTGGAACAAGAACAAGAACACAAACAAGAACAAAACTCCTCCAGTGTTGTATCTAAAAATGTGTCTCAAAGATGTTCCCATTCCCTTCAAATCCCAAGCTTTGATACCATGTCAATTTTCACATGCAACTCTATATGACTAATTTTTAGATATGAAAATTGTTTCCTAGTGATCTAACGATAAAACCCTAGCTGTTATCATTGAACAATTTTGCACTAACAATTATTGACTGAAAACATATGCAGTGGAAACACAAAGACCAGAGATGAATCAACAATACACATGAGACACAAATTTTAATTATGTAATATTGTTAACATCATAAATACTAAGGGAAAAACCATCCCTCCCATCCAATACAATATAACCAAACTATGAGGACAACCTTGTCCTCCAAAGTCACCAAAACTGAGAACAACCTTGTTCTCTAATAACCATACAAATCAGAAAATCAAACCTCAACAATATCCCTGGAAATCTCTTCTTCCCATGAATCTGTTGTAGATCACTTGTATGTCCTACTGACGTCACTTGTCAGCATGTACGGATCTATACATGCCCAAAAAATAAAATACGCAATTCACCCTCTTGTAACTTCCGTATATATGTGGTTCACCTTCTTGCAACCTGTGTATATACATGATTCACCTCTCATGTGACCTGCGTATATACATGATTTGTCTCACATGTGACCTGTTCTGTGACCTACGTATATACATGATTCGTCACACTTGTGACCTGCATATATACATGATTTGTCCCACTGCAAACCATGTATTGTATGAAAAAATTGCTCCGCGTATGTGACCTTCTTCACTTCTCTCTCTTGGGCCAAATTCGACACCTTGTAGACTTTCCCTTTGTTGAGATCACCAAGCCTCCTAGCACAAGTGTAGACTCACTTATGCTAGCTCCATCATATCTCCACTCTCTCTACATGATGTGTAATGTAACAATGACCTCTCTTCTTTGTATACAATCCTTAGGGGTCACCATAGAAGCCCCTCCACAAGTTAACGTCAAATTAAGTTTCCCTTATGTGTATGAAGCCCCAACACAAGCCCACAAAGCCCATCATCAAACCCATGAAGGCCCCACTCAAATCCAAGAGGGTTTTCTCAAAACCAAAAGTGTGATGTGGTGCCCATGATAATTCCCACATTCCCAACACCTTGGGTCATGTGAGAATGCCTTCCCGAAGCTAAAAAAATCACCAAGTTGCACAAGTCTTTATGTACATTTTTTTTCTTAATTAATTAGAAGTGTCATTACATAAGTGTCCAATTACTTAGAAGGCCCCTACAAAGTGAAGGATCAATTCATTCACAAATTAATCAAGGGTTGCTCCATGCACTCTATGGACTTAGAATTTGATGGCTCCCTGGGTGACATAGGCTTAGGAATGTGTGCACAAATGTTTGAGGGATATAAGTAATTCATTCATAAATTAATCAAGGGGTGCTCCATGGAATTAGGATTTGATGGCTCCATGGGTGATACATGCTTAATAATGTGTGAAAAAATGTTTGAGGGATCAAAGTAACTCATTAACAAATTAATCAAGGGGTGTTCCATAGACTTAGTATTTGATGGCTCCACGAGTAACATGGACTTAAGAATGTGCGCACAAATGTTTGAATGAGTTTGCAAGTGGCTAGAAAAAACCAAGCAAGCCCACACTTGTCATATTTTTCCACATTTTGTGGGAGGGAATTAGAGTTAGGGTTGTCACAACACCATTAGAAATAACACAAGTCCTTTTAGCATACATTTGTGTGCATGTAGTTATTACACATAAGGGTTAGCTTTTCCACTTCAAAGAATGAGATGGCACATTCTAATGACATTCTCTTGGGTAGTTATATATCTTAGGCTAATATGGATTGGTTAGTGGGGTTTACTTAGATTTATCAAAGTCTCAAGTTTTTATTTTTCTTGTGCATGACCAACCCACATTAAGATATTATGGTTGGTATGATTCAAGTCGAATATAATATTTTATGCAAATCTTTTTACATATAAAAATAACACTATAATAATAAAATTATATCAACTATTTTTACTAAGGTGTATACTAAGCAGAAGAGATATACCAAGAATTATATATATATGAGAATAAATCCATTTGGCAATCAAATTAATTTAGTGATTTGATTGTAAAGTCTATGGAGGTGTACATACCCTATCCCCCTTTGGATTTGAACATGTGACCTCCAAGAAGGAAACACATCTCAACTAACCTCAATTTGTTTGTGACCAGGGATGTATATTCGATAAGCCTTTGATGTCTCAATATATCCAACAAAGGTCCCCTTTCTTCCAGAGGGTTCCATATTTGATCTTTTCTCCTTGGGTACATGAATTTACACCGGGTAACCAAATATCCTCAGATGCCCTTCGGGATTCACACCAGATAATGCTTTTGCATGAGTCTTGTTCCCTAATATGTAGCGAGCACTCCTGTTCTAAATGTACACAATTGTATTGGTAGCTTCTGCCCATAATAACATGCACAACTCTTGGTCATGAATCATTGCTTTGGTTGCTTCATAGATAGATTTATTCTTCCTTTCGACAACCCCATTTTGTTGGGGGTTGTAAGGAACTGTTAACTCCCTCTTAATTCCTGCTTCTCGGAATAAATCATCAAAACCATGGGAATTAAACTCTCCTCCATTACTCGACCTTAAGACCTAGATATATCTTTATGTCTGGTTCTCAACTGGAGCTTGGAATTCTTGAAATTTTCTAAAGACCTCGGTCTTGGATTTCAATAAATATATTCAAGTCTTACAATAAAATTCATCCATGAATATTACATAGTACAAATACCCACTTAAGGAGGGATATGACATAGGTCCACAAACATCTAAATGAATGAGATCCAACGTGCCTTTAGATCGAGTGTCACTGCTAGTGAAAGGTATTTTGGCATTCTTTCTAAGCGCACATACTCAACACACACCATCATGTTCCATTGGAAATTTTGGCAATCTTGTAACCATATTCCTCAGACTAGGAAGTGCTCTATAGTGAAGTTGAGCTAATATTTGATGTCAAAGCTCGCAAAGACTGTTGCTATTATGAACAAAAACTTGATTAAGTCTTCCATTCAATTTGTACAAACCTCCCTCTCGAACACCAATTACTCTAGATGAATCTATTTTTGAATTCTTAGACCAAAACAAGACATGTCCATCTACAAAAGCAACTATGAAGCCTTTGTCCTCCAAAGCTTAAGTAGAAAGGAGATTTTTCTTTAAACCTGGAACATATACAATATCATATATATGAAGGAATCCTCTAGAGTCCAACTGGAATGAAGTAGCACCAATTCCCTTTATTACATATGTGGAGTCATTCCCAAGCTCCATAGTTTGAGAAGAGACTCTTTCTGACAAATCAGTGAGGGCACTTCCATACCTAGTCATATGTCTAGAAGCACCATTGTCTACCAACCAAATCTCATTAATTTTGGAGATAGATCATGAAAGTGATGAGATGAAAGAATATTCTTTCTTGAAGTCTTCTGCCATTTTATTGAGTTCAGTCTCTTTTTATTTCTTATGGGGTTGATCCCTTTCATTTGCTACTGAAGCATGTTGTTTCCATTTTCTCTTTCCTGGATCAGGGCAGTTAGCAGCAACGTGGAATTTTTTTTGGCAATTGTATCATTTTACTTTTGACATATCTCTTGGCTTATGTCCTTTCCTTTCTTCTTTTGGTAGGGAAAATTTCCACCTTTTTTCATTTCTTTGCGTGAGCATCAATAGCACGATTTTTTTCTTTCAGGGAATCAATTCTAGATAAGATTCTTCCTTCTTCTTGAATACAATCATTCCACAATCATTCAAACAGTGGTTGAGTTTCTCACTTACTGACACCTTGAATGAATTGTTCCCATGAGTTGGGAAGACCATTGAGAGCCTTAGCAACAAGCTCTTCATCATCTACTGCTTTGTCAATGGTTATGAGCTTATCTCTTAACTGTGATATCGTCATGAAAAAGGTCATGATAGTATCATCCTTCGTCATCTTGAAGTTACAAAGTTGTGACTGCAGTGCTCTTTTCCTACTAGGATTCTTTGTCTCAAATAGACTTGTCAAGGAATCAAAGATCTCTTTGGTTGTCTTCTTTTGAGATATATGAGGGAGCAAGTGATCTTTCACTGGGTCAATCGAGATTCCTTTTTCCTTTGATAGGTTATTTTTGTATGTTGATTTTCCAACATCATCTATAGGTGTGACAATCTCATCTTTAACATAGTCGTCCAAATCATTTTCTTTCAGAATATTGTTAATAATCGTGATCTTCCATGATTTGAAGTTTGCGACTCCATCAAGCATGTCTTCAGCTCTGAGGTTCCTGTGTGTAGTTACCATATTGAACTAGCTGCCAAGAAACGATCTTAGAAATATTGCAACGAATGTTCCCTGATATACTACAAGGATCTGCAGGCTTCAATATATTGACAATTGAGCTCTTCTTAACCTTGATGCTTTGATACCATGTTAATTTTCTTTGCAGAACAATTATTTACAATTTAACTTATATATATATATATATATATATATATATGCAGTATAAACAGAACACGAAAGAACACATATCTTTCTTACAAAGTATACTTTTAATTCAATAAAGAATACAACAGATCTTGAACCACTGTAACTAGAACACACACACACACACACACACACACACACACACACACACATATATATATATATGTAAGATGCTCATGCGTTGGATCTTGAATGATCGTCTGTTACAATAGAGAGAACAAGAACTCAGAACATTATACAATGAATTAATTTGTATTTTATTTATAACCTTTACACCATGCCTCTTTTGAATAGTCATGATCGTCACCTCTTCACATCACTCTCTTTTACGTCATACCATTCCACGTTATTCCCCTTCACATTATTCTCTTCCACGTCATGCTCTACATGATGCTCTTTTACATTATGATTTTACTCTATTCTATTTTACCATATCAAAGTCATCCATACATTGGGTAGAATACATCATAACCCAAGCATGAAATATAGACCATCGATCAAAGTGTGAAGAAGGGAGACCAAATGGCCATCATATGTTTACATGTGAAGTCCCATGGCTAGCATAAGTCATACACAATATCATGCATCTGTCAACAAGTAAGTATGGAGAGAAACAATACCATACAACTCTCATATGGTCATACATATTATGTGAGGTAATTCCACAATAATCCTCAAGTCATGTGTACAATAGAGTGTAAGAGGTGGATGCCATGCATATACCATCGCAAGCTCAAGTCACGAGAATCCTCCAATATTAATACCTTACCTATTTCAATGTCCATTCACCTATGTTCATACACTTCATGTAGTTGGTATCTGCAAGACTTGATCTAGCTCATCCTATAAGGGGAGGCCAGTCCCTTGGGGCTGATCAAGCTAAGTCATCTTGGAATATACTTGACATATCGAGGTCCCTCATGAAACCAATGTCTCAACTCACTCATGAACTATGTCCATACTAGACATCTCATGGTTCCCTTGTGGAACACATGTCTAAGACATATCGAGGTTCTCTTATTGATCCAAAAATGATTCCAAGGAATTTTCGTTAACGACTTTGGCTCAAAATATTGTTAAGTATACCAAGCAGAAATCCTGAGTTTGATAAAAGTCTACCAGATAGCCAAGGAAAGAGGACATCGGGAGCTACAAGTGTTTGGAGACTCCGAGATCTTGATCAAAATGATTCATTCAAGAGGACAGTTTAAAGACGCTGGCCTAAACAAGAATCTGCAAAGGTTAAGACACATTCTTAAAGACTTCACCTCCTTCAACTGCTACCATATACTCAAAGACTCAAACAAAGAAGCAGATAAATTAGCCAACGAAGGTTGCCTCTTGGCCCAAGGAGAACTCAACATAAACGGTGGAGACCCAGTAAAAATATGTATTCCTTGAAAAGGACAACAGCTTGTAAAAGAATGTAGAAGGTAGAAGGCCCTTGTGAAGGATGTAAGGCTCCGGCCAGCTGGATTTTCCAATCAATAAAATACATAACCGTTTTAGTTAAAAAAAAAATATTGTTAAGTATGTTTGCATGAATTAATTTCACCAATTAAAGCATTAATAAAAAGAATAAATTTTGTTTGTGGATAAATTCTTAGAAACTTAAAGAAACAAGAACAACAAACCACATGAAAATAACACCAGCAAGTTGATAACAGAGTATGGATTCAATGCCTATGTCTTTGGGCCTTTAGTCTTCAGTGGGGAGGCCTCTTTATTAATCCTTTAATTCTCTCAAAGTACATCAACAATACATAAAATGGATCTCTGATTGGTTCATTTGTGTTATGTTTGACCTTGAAAATCCAATGCAACTGACGACACTGAAAAAGGCTGAGTATTGCCTCTAGAATTAGCCTCCAAAGTTTTGTTGGGTCGTTGTTTTCTCTGCATAAATTTGACAGCTCTGCATATTCTATGTTCTTTGGGCCTGTGGTCGAAGGGTAATACTTATAGTTATTAAAGACAAGGTCATGGGATCCAATCCCAACGAAACCTTTTTCCTTGGCATCAAATCGGAGTTTTGCACCTTTTTATATGGTATATCCAAATCATATTATACATATATGGTGGAAAATATCTTGTGGAGCGTGCTTTTATATGGTTTATAACCATATAATATAAAATATCCCACTTTATGATTCGTTTCCTTTTTAAATGGTATAACATATATGTTTTTTTTTAAATAACTATATAACAATAAAATTCAATTTTCTAATTGTTTCCCCTTTTGAAATATATGGTCAACTGATATTGCATATATCATGGGATTGTATGGCCATATATTATGGCAATAACTTTGGATATGACTCGATTTATAATAACAACCATATAATAAATGATCAATAAAATAAAGCCGCGCCACAAGGTTTACCAGGTGACATGTGCGCTCAAGTGGTAAGTGCAAGTTGTGGAAACCTTTGGGCCGAGAGAAATAGTGCAACCTTTGAGAATCGCCCTCCCTCTGTTTCGGCGGTTTTTCATAGAATTTTGTCAAACTTTCAGTGGCAGGCCTCCTCGATCAAGACCTTTCCTCATAAATTGTGCGATATCACCCTGGCAGATGGCCACACCCTGGCATGCTTTGATGGAGCTGCTTTTTCAAACGGTCTCTGCTGCGGAGCTGGTGGATTCTTTAAATCCCATCCGAGGAGGATTACTAAATGGTTCCTTTGCTGTGGGGAGGGCACCAATACAAAAGCTGAGCTCTTGGGCCTGTGGGCCACCCTCACTCTAGCCTCCCTCTGGTCCATCAACCATCTACTTGTTCTCGGTGACTCGAGAATAATAATTGACTGGATAAGCCAGAAAAGAAACCTTCACTCGGTCTCTATTGAAAGCTGGTTGGAAAAAACACGGGCCCTGTCCTCTCGCTTCACCGATATAAAATTCCTTCACATCTCCAGAGATCACAACAGGGTGGCGGACGGGCTATCAAAGCGGGCCCTCGGTGAGACGGTGGGAAGACTCTCGGTCTTCCATAGTGACAATGGAATTGATAGCTCCATATCCACCTATAACATTTTTGAATGATGGTTTTGATCATTTCACTGGTTACAGGTGCTGGTTTGAACAGGCAGACTGTTGTTTTGGCTCTGCTATCCTCATTCTGTATTGATCCGTCCTCCTCTGTTCGGTGCGCTTTCGATTCATCTCGCTGAGAGTTTGCTGTTTTTTTGACTCTGTTATTCCTCTCTACTGGACTGTTCTTCTATCTTCTGGTGCACTTTGGTGATTTTCTAAATTATCCAAGTTACACTTGGCTATTCGCAATGTAATCGTTTTATAATCTTTATAAAATGGAGCAATTTTTTCTTGGAAAAAAGTTGTGGAAACCTTTGTGCTTGGACTCGATTTATAATAACAACCATATAATAAATGATCAATAAAATAAAGTCGCGCCACAAGGTTTACCATGTGACATGTGCGCTCAAGTGGTAAGTGCAAGTTGTGGAAACCTTTGTTCTTGGGAGGTTGCGAGTTCCATTCACATAGAGGATAACTTTTGTGCTTGGGAGGTTGCGAGTTCCATTCACATAGAGGATAGTTACAAACCAATTTTGACTCGGCCTATTTGGCCTAATCCTAGCTGCCATGTGGTATCAATGGATTGGGCCATGTGACATTTTGCATGATTGGCCTGTACAACCATGTCACCAACACATAGTGACCTACCATCACATCTACCCAGTGAATAAGGCTAATCCTAGCTGCCATGTGGTATCAATGGATTGGGCCATGTGACATTTTGCATGATTGGCCCGTACAACCATGTCACCAACACATAGTGACCTACCATCACATCTACCCAGTGAATAGGGCTAATCCTAGCTGCCATGTGGTATCAATGGATTGGGCCATGTGACATTTTGCATGATTGGCCCGTACAACCATGTCACCAACACATAGTGACCTACCATCACATCTACCCAGTGAAGACACTGCAACATGTCACCATATGCCACTGCCACGTGTCACTTTCAAGGGTTGCCACACCATCTTTGCCTTGTTGACTTTTTGCATGAGGGAGCAAAATTTTAGAACAACATAACTTTGACATACGTACTCGGTTTGAGCCCGTTCAAGTTGCACCGGAATTGATTTTTCAATATCTATGCAATGGTGATAGTCTCGCTAGAATATGAGAATTTTTAATTTTTGGCCTTTTACAGATCTTTTTGGATCACTTATGGAGCCAATGTCTGATCTAGGACACATCAAGGTTCCCTCATGGAACCAATATCCCCCAATACATATCGAGGTTTCCTCGTGAAACCAATGTCTTGGTTCCTTCATCTAACCATCTGAGGCACATCAGTATGAAGTGCACATTCTCCTCTACTAGTCCACACAAGACCCTTCAGGGAGAATGTCTCACGATGCTACCTCAAACATCAACACATAGCACCTCTTGGAATCAATCCATCTCTTCATTTCATCACTTGGCGATCATATACAAATATTAACATAAAGTTCAACACCTCTGCTACAAATTTCCACAATCAATTTGATAATGGGTAGAACCCCCCACTTGATGGAAAACACTATGAACTACATGTATGCGATTTGACTCCTCTTTTATTCATTTTGTGCAAACCACAAAATTCATATCTGAACATTTATATGTCGGTATATATACTAGTATATATACCAGTATATATGCCTCCCAAAAATAGTTTCCTACCTTAATATCATACATAGTTTCAGGTTTAAAATGGAAATCAACATATATACTAGTATATATACCGATATAATATATTGTTATATATACTTGTATATATACCAACCGATATACATGTTGATATATATACTGACCAATATATATGTTGGTATATATATCGATCGGTATATATGTCGGTTGGTATATATACTATCATATATACCAATGTATCTATCAATATATATATCATTATAATACGTCGGTATATATACCCACTAGTATATATGTCGATATATACCAATATACTGACTGGTATAT
>ML776929.1:1549143-1564140 GCA_009831015.1 Picea engelmannii
TTGTAACCAAATAATCCTTACAACACATTCATTTATAAAATGATTAACACCAACTTCAAAATGCCTCAGACACCAAAACTAAAGAAAACTCAAATCGCAACACTCTACTCTAGTTTGCAACTATACTTTTTTATAAAATTCACAAAACTGCATCTTCTCATACTACAACATTAGAATGCTATTATAATCATACTTCAACATTGGAATATTTTTGCCTTATGAACATTCTTCCATTTAATTGCATTAAATTCGACAGGGACTACGTTGCTCCGCTGCCCTTGTTTTTTTAAGAATTTGGTCAATAAGATTTAACAAATAATAAAAATGTGTGTGTCTAACCATAATACACATTATAAAATTGTGTCCTTTTATATATTATAAAGGAAAAGGAAAAGACTTGTTTGTTTTGATCAGGGAAAAGAACTATCTTATGTAAGCATAGCATTGCATTAATTTAATGACTATAAGCATAATTAATAAGAATTAAAGTGAGAAAAAGAATTTGAATAATATATGATTATTTTGTAATTAATAGTTAATCATCATCCAAAATTAATAATATATATACAATTTAAAATTCATTTAAGAGATCTTTTTATTTATTATAGATTAATTACTTAAAAGATAATAAGTTACAATTTATTTATGAATTAAGTTTTTTGTTGTTAACAAACTATACAAAAGAAGAAAGTAAAAGTAGAAACACTTTTTAAAAATGTCTTCGCTATAAATATATCAAGTTTTAATTTCAAAATATGTGTAACATTATAAACCTTCACAATTTGTTAATTCATAAAAATGAAAGAGATTTAGGTAAGTTTTTCTCTAATATTTTAAAACATAAAAATAAAATATTAAAAAAATTAATTAACTTTTTTTTTATCATTTTTCTTAAAAAATAATAAATCTAAATTAATCAATAATTTATAAAAATAAATAAAATTATAAATAAACATAAAATAAATCATTAATATTGATTTATGTAAATAATTAAAACCATACAAATACCATAAAATAATTCAATCAATTAAAATATATACCAAAAACATATTACAATGTGATAAAATTCTTCAAAGAAATGCTAGAATATAATATGAGAAAATTCTTCAAAATTCTATAGATTTTTTTCAATACACTATAAAACCTACTAAATTACTATATACATAATTTTATGTTATTCTTAAAAATATAATCTTTATATATTGTTTTACATACAATTATATAAAACACCATATATATATATATAATTATTTATGTTGCTTTAAATATATAATTTTGAATTTTACAAATTTATAAAAAAAAAAAAAAATTGTTAATTTGTGCGGGACCTGTTGGCTACGCGATTAACCTGTGGCTTGAGAAACCGCGACTCAGGGGCATCTAAGCCGTCAAAATCACTCGGGGATCGCACCCAGCCTGAGCCACACCAACCCTTAACATGGTTGATTTTTTGTCCCCGCAGGTTTCGAACCAGTGACTTTAACATCACAGAGTGGCTTAACAACACACTCCGTCACCGACTGTCCTACACCTCGGGGACTACAAATTTATAAATTTTGTTATAAATATTTTTTTTAATTTATAATATTTTATTTTATATTCAAATTTTAACTAAAAAATTATTATATTTTATTTTGGATAATAAATATATACAAGTTTTATGGTATTATGCAACTTACCATATTGTAGGTTGATTAAAAACAATCATAATTTATGCTAGACACGATGTAGCTCCTGCTCTTCACGACCAAGGCTAGGGTTTATCCTTAGCTGCATTTCCTTTTGCAGCTCGACCTCTTGGTCATAGTTGTTCTTTCCCTCATGGTGGTGTTGGTTTCCACTCATAGCAGATCTGGCTCCAGTCCTTGCAGTGGTATTGCTCAACCTTGCATTGTTGCTCAACCATGCATACCTCCTTCTTCTGGTCCTATGGGTAGTTCCTCAATTTCTTTCAGTGAGGTTGTTAAATCTCAAATCTCAGCCCGTTCCTCCCCCTCTACTCTGTTTTCGATTAAAGAAGCCCCAACGATTTCTCTTCTCATGGGTCAGGAAGTTGAAGATTATTTTCGGGCAAATGGTTTAATCTGTCGGTTCAATGGGCTTTGGTTGTGGCTTGTGGATCTCAATGGTTGGATCTCATCCCATTGGAAGCCTATGATTAAGAAATATTTGTTCATTCTCCCATGTCTAAAGGGTTTCTTCATTGTGGAGTTTGATCTTGCAAAAGATAGGGATCTAATCCTTGACTATTGCCCCTGATTTTGGGGAAACTCATGTTTGTATATGATGTGTTGGACTCCTTGCTTCAATCTGACTATTGTTCTCTCTTATGCTCCAGTTTGGGTTAGACTTCTGAATCTGCCCTTGCATTTCTGGGGCGAAACTTATCTTGGAGATATTGAATCAACATTAGGGAAGTTTCATTTTGCAAGTAAAGAAACTATAATTCATAGCATCACCTAATATGCCAGAATTTGTGTGGAAATGAATTTTAGTAAAGGGTTTCCAGTATAAATTATTTTGGGCTGCAAAAACTACTCCTTGACCCAAAAGATGTACTATGAAAGAATCTCCCCACGATGTAGGGCTTGTTTTGAAACGGGGCACATATCAACTCAATGCACTAAGGGAAATATGAAGGTTGGGAAGCAACAACGTAAATTAACCTGGTGGGATGGCTCCAATGAAGATCATCAACTAATTATAAAAAATAGTCGGAAATCTTCTCCAAACCCAGATTCTTTGAGCCATGATTCTTCCACATATGTAGATCAAATGCCCCATTCCAAAGGCATGTCTACTCAAGAGACACCTCTGAATCATTCAAATCTTGTCCCTCAATCGAAGAGTAAGGCTTCAAATTCTCTTTCTCTAGGAATACAAAGCATTAAGGCTTCAAATACTCTTGATACGAGAATAGAAAGCAAGGTTCTCCCCAGCTCCCCATATCTTTCAAGTTGGGAAGATGAGGCCGAGAAGTTTGGACGGTAGTTAGAAAGAAGAAAAAACAATCATGTGTTGCTTTTGTCAATTATTAGGCCAGATCAGATAAATGGAAATATAGGCAAGTGAACTTGGAATCCCATACGATAAGTCCTAGTATTAAACTTAGAATCTTTTTGCTATGTACTTCTTTCTGAAGGCCATTAATATTTTATAAATACAATATTAACAGTTTCTGTTAAAATATAAATAAGTAAATATATACAAGTTTTGAATTTCTAAGTCAATTTTCAAATACTATAGTATAATAAAAACAAACATATATTAAATCGGTAAATAAATTGGCCAATTTTATTTTAAATAAATTCATATTTTTTTTATTGTAGATAAATTTATTCATTTATATTAAAAAATTAGTTATATTTATGAATGAATAAAAACTTAATTTTCAATCCTTAAAATATGATGCAAATAAAATATATTTAGTATAAAAAATAAAAAAGGTTAATTTAATCTTTTCAAATCTTCAAAACAAGAACAAGAACTTAGTCTTTTAAAAAAAGAACTTTATTATGATCCAAATTCAATATATAAGAGAAAAATGTAGGATGCCAATTCAATATATAATAAAAAGAAACTCGATGATATAACAATATATAATTTTTACTAAATCTAAATTATATAAAAAAAAATGGGATGAATAACCACTTTTATCTGTTTATAATTATTTTTCAATTTTATTTTTGTTCTTATATTTAAAATTTATGAGGTTGCTTTAATTTTTTTAATTTAAAATTTTATGAATGAAAAAAAAAACAATTAAAATGTGAAATTAAATTTTTATTTTTCTATTTGTGAAAAAAATTTAAGGCTTTAGACTACATTGAACAATATATTTACTTGCAATTGTAAAAACATACTATATTTATTTGCATTGAATAATATATTTATTTGCATTTTTTTTTATTAGTAGGAAAAAAGCTTATATTAGTAAATATAAATATTTCTTTGCAAAAATTGTCTTCAGAAACAGTGTTTTCAGTTCCTTTTTTTACAGGACTATAGATATATAAAATCTGAGCAAAATACATTTTACTCCAAAAGAAAATAAAACATTTAGGTACATACTCTGGAATATAACCTCTATTTTTACTTTTCTAGTTACATTACAAAAAACCAGTTTCATCACCCTTGCATCTAAGACCTTTTAACTGATGACTAGTCTTTCAAAAATTTCTGAGCCTTCTTTAGTACCCCCTGCAACATATAATCCATCCTCATCCAGTAACAGAGCTTATTTAGAGAGTTGGTAAGCTTCCTTGTTATAATCTCTATATATATGTTGAGCTTTGATCTGTTGAAATCTCCCGCTCAACACACGAATTTTTGTCATCCAAGGCTAAAGAGAGACCACCTGTAGATTGTTTTCATTAGCAAACCAATCAATAATAACTTTTGAGTCACCCACCAGTTGTAACCTTTTTACCTTTTTATAGCAAGAAAAAAATAAGATGCACCACAAGGCTAAGATTTGACCCCTAGTATTAGTTCCTCTACCACAGTTCATCTTAAGTATGAAAGTGCCCTTAGCTGGACATTTCAAAACAACTATGGCCCCACATTTATCACCCTTGTCTTGTGTGGCACCATCAAAAAACCCTACTGCCATATCCCAATCAAGTAATGGAGGCCTATGAACCCTACTAAGCTTAGGAGATTTTGGACTTTTTAGTTCTCCCAAGTTCTGTAAAATATTGTTACAAACTCTGATCAGATTCGACGAATGATCTTCAAAGATAACCAGATTCATGTGCTTCCAAACCTCCCAGCAAATAAAACATGGGATTTCTTTCCAACTTAATTCCTTCCTGATCCAATTTTGTAAACATTCAACAATCTGTCCTCCTTCCCAATTATTCGTTAGTTTTAAGTCCTTTATAATTGTAAACCAAATGTCTTTGGTAAAACTACAATCCAAAAAGAGATGATACACAGTTTCCTCACACTTCCCACATAAAACACATATGCTAGGCCCAGAGATGCATCTTTTGACCAGAATCTCCCAAGTAAGAATTCTTTGTTCAAGCATTAACCGGATAAAAAGTTTGAATTTTAGTGGGAGTTGCCAAGTCCAGAGTTCAACATGCCAGTAATTTAGTTCTACCTCCACATTCTCCATCATTTGGAATTCATAAGCTTGTTTTGCATTCACTTGTCCACCTTTTGTATCCCAAGACCATAATAAGGTATCTTTATCACTATTTAGATCAAACCCCAATCCTACTAGCCCCTTTATAAAATTATTCTATTCCTCTTTTTGTTCTCCAACCAGCCCCAAAATATCATCCTTTTTCCAACTTGTATGACTTGTGTTCTCCAGGTCATTTGTCCCAGCTTGTGCAAGGAATTCAATGCCTTGTGCCTTCAAATTAGAAATGAGATTCCTTGACAGTTTGTAGTAAGTATGAGACTCAACCATTGGATCAAATCCAATTCTGATATCCCTCCCATTTCCAAGTTTCCACACCAGCCAATCAGTTAAGATATTTATTGAAGAGGTAAGTGCTCTTCAGATATTTGAAATTCCATTCCAATTTTTCTTTCCTTCCCTGAGCCACTCAGTAACAATTTTCTTCTTAATATATTTTTTAAGTATCACCTCATGCCAAATTTCAGGCACCATAAGACACCTCCACAAGCTTTTTGCTGCCAAGGATTTTCCAAAAGAAAAAATATTTTTAATACCCCATCCACCATCCTTTTTTGGTTTTGCAATTTTTTTCCAGTTGATCAAATGCATTCCTTCTTTTAGTTTTTTACCAGTCCACAAGAAACTAAACATTCTCCTTATGATATTGTTTGGATTGCCTTTTGGAATCTTCGCCAGAGAAAGCCAATACACATGTATGCTTTCGAGAACATCTTTAACAAGTGTAACCCTTCTCCCTAAAGTAAGACATCTATGACTCCAGTTTGATATTCTTTTTTCAAATTTTTTCTCCAGTCAACCTTAGTGTAGCAATATGGTTTTAAAAAACACCCAAGATACTTAAAACCAACATCTACTGGTTTTACTTCAAAGGGAAATAACTCCTTCAACAGAGCAAGATCCCCATCTTTCCAACCTGCTTCAGAAATGATGACTTTTGTGGGATGAAAGCCATCCCTGTCACCTGGAAAAATAAATCCAGAACTTCCTTAAAAACTTCCCATTCAGTAATGTTTCCACTCCAAAAAAGAATAACATCATCCACAAACATCAAATGGGTAATTCTTAATCCTCTTTCCACATAGACTCCTTCTAATTTATTATCCCTAACTTGCTCATGTATGGCTCTTATTAACCCTTCTACAACAAGTAGAAAAAGTAAAGGAGATAAGGGGCACCCTTGGCTTAATCCCCTTGTACTCTTAAAGAAATGGGTGGGCCTACTATTAATCAACACACAAAAAAATTGCAGAAGTCACACACCCTAAAATCCAGTCTGTAGCTTCTAAACTCAATCCCACCTGTAGCAATACAAGCCTTAGAAACCCCCAGTCCACTCTATCATATGCCTTTATCAAATCCAGTTTTAGGACTAGGGCTTTGATATTTTTTACCTTGATACTGTGTAAGACTTCTTGTACTACACCTATGTCATTAGTTATTTGTCTTTCCTCAAGAAAGCCAAATTGTTCCTTAGAAATTCCAAAAGACAGACAAGATTTTTTTCTAGAAGCAATAATTTTGGTTATGATCTTATACACCAAATTACATAAAGCAATAGGTCGATACCCCCCAAAGGACTCTGGTTTATCACTCTTAGGTACAAGAGCAAGGAAGGTAGCATTCAAAGCTCCATTAACCCTACCTTTCCTCCTGGTCTCTTCAACCATCTCCAAAATATCATTTCCCATTAAATAAAAAAAAGCCAGAAAAAATTCTACAGTCCAGCCATCCAACCCAAGACTTTTTGAAGCACTAAAGCCTTTTAGTGTTGACAATATTTATGCTAAAGTTATTGGTTCAACCACACTGTGCCCTTCTTCCTCTAAGAACATTCTAGGATAATTCCTTAAAACTGCTAACTGATCAGAAATAGAGAGATTCTCTTGTGCCTTGAATATATTTTGGAAAAATCCAACTGCTTCCTTTTGTAGACCTTGATTACAAGTGATCACAGTTCCATCTTCCTTGGTAATGTACCAGGTGGTATTGATCTGCTTTATAGAGTTGTCATAGGCATGAAAGAACTTAGTATTATTGTCTCATGAAGCCAACCAATTTAACCTACTCTTTTGCCTCCAGGTCTCCTCCTCCTATCTCAATAGGACCATTTTCCTTTTTTATTTTTCTAGTACCAACACTTTGTCTTCCTCCTTCTCGAAACCCTCTGGAAAATTAGTGTACATATATCCAAATCCATTTCAATCTTTACCAATTCTTCCTTTGCTTCTAGTTTTTTCTTTCTTTCCCAGTTTAGCACCAAAGACTTAAGTAACTTTATCTTTTTAACCAATGCATCCATAGGATTTAAGATCTCATTTCCCAATAGACCATTCCAATTTGCTCTCACTAAATTTACAAATTCTGGTTCCTAAAGACAAACATAGTTAAATTTAAAAGTGTAGCAAACCTTTCCTAATTCTTGTTCCAAATGGAGAATCACAGTCATATGATCAGAAATCGTTGAATTACATACCCAAGTTTTGTATATGATCCCTGACATCACTAGATCCTCTAAAATAAAAAAATCGGTCCAATCTCTTAGCAATGTAATCCTGACCTCCTCTGCCATTTCGCCAAGTAGGGAGTAGTTTTAAAGGTTCAACATCCACTAGTCCCTCAACTTGTATCAGTTGGATAAAATATAGTTGTAAGGGATCAACTCTAGCATGGGATCCCCACATTTCTCTGTTTGAGTTAGTAAAGTTTAGGTCGCCCCCCAATATCAAATTTTGTTCCTTGAGAAGCCCATTCCTTTTAATAATATCCCAAAATACCTCTCTGTCAGAATAAGGTCCATAGCAATTTATCAAATTTAGTCTTTTATTTAAATCTTTAACTACTTCATCCAGCAAAATCCCTGCAGGGGTCAAAAAAGCATAAAAATCAGATTTTCTTGGATTCCAGGCAGTTAAAATTCCACCTGAAAGTCCTTAAGAATCCACTCCACAGAAATACCAAGTAGGAAGTAACTTCACAAAAATTTCTCTCGGTTTTGCTTCACATACCATAGTTTCTTGGATTAACAAAACATCTAGTTTTGTTGACTCTAAGAACCTTTTGAGGGCTAAAAACTTCAAAGTGCCCCCCACTCCAATAACATTCAAAGTTGCAACAATCATTTTCTAACCCTTGCCAGGGCTTTCTGAGCTCTAAGTTCCCTAGGTCCATCAATCATCGTTACACTGGTAGTAGCACAATTCTCCTTCTCTTTCCTTAACTTCCTCGCACTTCTAGTTTTAAACGGGGAAAAATATTTCACTAGGCCTCCACGAACCATTGCCTTCAACATTGCAACTTCTCCCACCGAAGTGTGAGCAGAATCACACCTTCCAATCTCACCCTTCCCAAGATTTTCTAAATTCTTTGGTAGAGGTTCCCCCTCAACATAAATCAACAAAGGTGACCAGGTAAGGATATCTCTATAGGAAGGTATAAAATTAATTAACGTTTCATCTATCTTAGAGAGTACATTTGGGGCCTTCATACAGTTAACACTCTATGAGTCTGCAGATCCTACGCCAGCTCCATTTAGAAAAGCATCATGTATATTTACCCAAGAAGGCTCAGCCCTCCCCTCCAATCCCATAGGAGGCTTTTCTACAGGGTTTTCCAAAGGAGACAAAACGCAAGCCAAACTCCCTACAATCCGAATAGTCCTGGGCTCCAAGTTCAAAATCGGTAAAGAATTAACAGAGTTACCCTTCCCCCCAAAGAACCCATCTGGCTGCCCAAAATGTAACATGGACCTATCTTCCACAACCTCGGTAGTTACACTAACCCTCTCCTTAGTAGGACATCCCTCACCCACACAATTATAAAAACCTCCAAGCCTGGTAGTCCCCCCCCCCTCCACCAATGCACTTTTATGAGTCCCAATCACCACCAAATGAGCAAAGATCCCCCCTCCCACAGTACTTCCTACACCCTCCCATTCTCGAAAGGCGCTTCTAAGGATTCTACYCGATCTCCCTCCCCACACAGTTCCCTTAACTTCTTCGTAATATCTTCACAGTCAGGTTTCCATATAGCCCCTAGCCTCTCCTTGGAATCATTCTCTAAAAAGGAAGCCTCCTTCCATAAATCTTTCCTCCAAGTAATATCACTAACAGATAACGTAGAAATAAAATTAGAACACAATAGGTTCGACTTACCAATCCCAGTGTCGCTATCTGAGACCGTAGATAACATGGAAATTGTCCAATCTTCAAGATATGAGTCTGTTGCTGTAGGTTGTATAGACAATTCATTTTCACCATCCTCAACATCCCATTCTAGAATCTCTTTCACTCTGAGCCCATTGCATTGGTACCGCAAGTGCCATGTTTCCTTGCATAACGCACACTTGAAAGGAACCCCCAAATAATCCAGTCTCTGTTGTATCACGTTCCCATGCCATACAATATCTATTTCGGCCGGTAGAACACCATTTAGATCAAATTCCACCAACATTTTTCCCATCCTCCTATCTGACCCTATCAATAGCTTTGAATCAACATAAAGGAATTTTTTGATAGCATTCCCAATCTCCTTAAAAGCATCCAAGCTTCAGATTGCAAGCGGGCACCCAAGCAACAAAACCCACAGGTGTCTGTAGTGGATGTGCTCCTTCTCCTACTTGAAGGCACAGTGTCAATGCTTTAACATTAGACTTCCCTAATTCACCAACCATACTGATTTCAATACCACCTCCACATCCTTCGACGAATTAAACAGAAAACAGTACCAACCTCTGGTCAATATAAACACCTCCGACAGATATCCCATAAATGGACCCCAATTATCAGCTACCCAACTATGCATATCTCGGGTTGCCAACGCCCAATAACCAAATATGCCAGCCAACCCTAGTGCAGTATAGGCTCTCTCTTCCTGCATCCCAATATCCCGGCCGAGGGTTACTGTGGTTTTTTTTTTTCACCCTCCAAGATTTTAGACCCGTTCGTACACAAGCCTCCCCCTTACTTCTATTAAACCCTTTGCTCAAATCATCTGAATCTATATTCTTCTTCCCCATCGCCGCCAACGCCTCTTTACCGCAGCGTCCTGACAGTTTCTGCCTCTCCTTACTTCAGCCACTACCTTCCCAGAATTGTTTAAACCATTCCTGTCAGGAAGTCTTCTCCCAACATCTATGGCTAAAGCCTCATGCACCACCTCCTACTCTGTAACAATAGTTGTCGAGGCTTTCTCCTCGACTACCTTACAGCCAAGATCCCCCTCCAAACCCTCCGACAAGGTTAGTGGCGATGGATGGGTCGTTAATGCACATGTTTCCCCTCCTCTTTCCGCTTCCCGAGCAAAAATGTCATTAATGATTTCAATCACTTTCTTTTCCGTAGATCCACTCACACAATCACCACCTGTCCCAAGAAGAGAACGGTCTTGTAGCTCAAACCCGACCTTACCAGCTCTCACATCATCTGGTATTAAAGAATTACGGTACAGTCTTAACTCTTCTCTGTAAGCCTCGCTAGATCTGAACAAGTACTCCTGGTTCCACCACTGATCTTCAGTCGGGCCACCATTAGGGTTCACATCAGTTACCTCCATAAACCCTAGGAGCTTCCAAGTTAGCCCCAAAAGGTAATAAACCCTAGTCTAACCCCTACCCTCCTACCCGAACCCAGGCCATCTAGGCATTGGGTTGGCTCTTCACCCAAAGCTCCAATCACATAGATCCACATCCTAACGCTGGGAGATCGCGGCCTCGAATCTCCTCCATTATATAATGATATTTAGTTGCAATTGTAAAAGCATACTATATTTATTTGCAATTAGTAAAAGCATAAACTGTAATCTAGACGTTTAGATAATGTAGAATTAAAAATAATAAAGTTTTTTGCAACAACTGCTGTAAATTCACAATTCAATTTTTTAGGAATAATATGGTTTCGAATAATAACTATAGTAATTAAGAGTTTGGCATGGAAAATTAACAATTAAATATCCATGATGCACATTAAAAGTGGTTTTCTTTGTTGAATGACTTGTCAATTTTATACTTTATATGCAAATAATAATCATAATAATCTATTTTTAAGGTCACAACCAAGCTAAACACCAAATAATAATACATGAAAAGAAACGATCATATACAACCATTACACCAACCTATTGTAATTACCAGCAGATATAACTGCATCCAACTAACCCACAACGAAGGCTAACTATATTCTATTGAAAACATATTTGAGAATTAATGTGGAGAAAGGAATTCGAGTTTCACATTACCACCGTGCAATAGATAATTAATCATCGTGGAAATTAATAATACATATACATAGTTAATCATCGTGAAAATTAATAATACATATACATAGTTAATCATCGTGAAAATTAATAATACATATACACAATTACAAAGACAAAGTATCTTATACATCAATTGTACCCTATAAAATTTTTACTTGAGGAGTAGGAATGCCGATCAAATTTATACTTTGATTCCTGTATGTACGTATTTATTTATTTAACATAACGATGAGCTGTAAATGCGTGTTTAGTGGCCACACAATAAACACAATGACTCGTTGGATTAACTTTAAAACCTACAACATGCTACTTCTCTTGGTAGTTCATATGTACCTTAGATTTTAACATGGTTAGTCTTTTGCAATTTAGATTTTAACATGGTTCAAGAGCCACTAAACCTACAAGCAGCTACACCCAAATATTTTATTGTTATTTATTGTTTGAAATTATTAATGGAAGAGTATTTGTGTTTGAAAGTATTAGTTCGAAAGAGGCCAATTGCAGATAAGGCCTTTATACAATAAGCTTTTACAACATGATAAGGAGAGAATGAAGTTATTATAAACACCAAGATGATAATCATTGATTATAACCAATGGTTATAAATTTAATTTTAATTTTAAATTAAATAATAAAATTGTATTTATAGTTAATTGCAAGTTTTTATTTGGTTATTGTTTTTTTCCATGTTGGAAGGATGAAAGAATAAAAGATCTTTGATACAAGTTGTGGAGGTGAACTTCAATTTTAAATAAATTGATAATTATTTTTTGAACAATTAATTAAGATAAGTTGTTTATAAAAGTGTTTTTATGTGTATGTTACTGACAAAGGTATTAATATTAAAATAATATTTACATATTTTTAAAATTATTTATCATAAAACTTTTTTTTTATATTTTGAAATAAAATCATCAAATTTTGAATCGTTTTATAAGGCATAACAACCTCATCATAAGTGCATTGACAATGAGTCATTAGTGAGTTTAATGACCATGGTCCAGGGTTTAAATTGAACTATTTTCGGACACCTTGGATTTTCATCACTGATATGGCACCATTTTAAACACCCTCTCACCCCAAGAGGAATTGTAGATGTAAGGAACATGTCAATCCTTATTTAGTTAAACTTTGGAAGTTTAAAGTGCTTTCATGTAAATGCTAGATACCCCTTAGGTTAGGGTGACAAGCACCTGACCTCTGTCCCTTACTTGAAGCAAAGAGTCAAGGAAAAGAAAGGAAATATTTAGTACGGTCCTTTGGAGCTCATAGTAAAAAGTAAACCAAATATGTAGTAAAAAATAAACCAAACTTGCAAGGAAGGCGTTAAAGTTTAATCAATTTGAAGAACGTGAATCAATCTAGAGCACTTAGGAACCAATCCGTTGCATAGTTCTTATCCCATATATTTGCACAACAAATTGGAGGTTGATCTTGGTGCGGTCATAACAAGCTGAGCTATTTCTTTGGCCTCCCCCCCTTTTTACTACCACCCATTATATAAATCATTTTGCTCCTGATTAAGTAAGAGACAATGTTCTTGACTTGATTGAAAGAATGTTGAATAGATTTTTTTCAACTTGGTAAAGTTGATTTGATTAGGTTTTGATGCATCTCAGCCACCAATATTCCTCACTCCACACTGGAAGGGAGGCTTTCCATATTAGTAGATCCATTGTCTTTTGGAATTTTTGGAAATTATGGAGGGTTGTCATTCTGGCCTGAGTTAGTGTTGTGCCAAGGTGATTATTTGCCTCTCAAAAGACTCGAAACTTACTAGGTTGTGTTTGTTAGGTGGGGTTTTTTTTCTTGTCGAAAAAATGCAAATGGGGAAGAGAGCCTACACATATTTGTTATAGTGTCGTAATATTTCAACATTCTAATGTCTTGTTAATTTTCACATGCAAACCGAAGATCAAAATGACTATAGGGATCATTCAATAGGAAGGACTCAGATGAAATGAAGTAGGATCTTAGAAGTACAACACTACATATCTATTGAATGATTTAGATTCATATATTGTTCCAATCAATGCCATATTTCCATTCAATACAAAAGGGTGAGTGCAAGCTAATGATGGTCTCTCATGACACGTTAGTGGCAATGCAAACCTCGAAAAACAACAATCTGTTAACTTGGAGGGATTATTCAAGGTACTTTTACAAGGAATTTCAATATGGTGTTAGAAGATGAAATGTAGGAAATTGAATTATCTTTCCGAATATACAACTTTTATTCATATAAATCATGAATAAATAGCTCAAATTTGATTTTTTCTAACAGTTGTATCTTATTTTTCCAACAAAATATAAGGTATATGTTTTCGTTCATGCGGGTGTTGAGTGTCTCAATGACGGAATTTCGTTCCAAAAACTTTCATAATTGTAGAGAACCCGTTTTTCTTGTGCCGTGTATTTTTTGTAAATTTTAAATATTAATATTATAATTTTTTTTAATTATCAAAGTCAACATATGCCTGAAATTACAACATCTTTTGTTCGTGCAGGCTAAAAGGGTCTTAACATGATCAAAATAATTTTTATTTTTTTAAGATCGTAGGTATCGGTCTCCTCTAGTGCCGCATATAATTCATTTGAGAAATGGTTAAGCCGAGAAAAATAGATGATTTTAGGGGCCAAATTTCGCCAATGGGCTAATTTTCCATGGTTTTTCCCAAAAAACATTTTGCCAATCTCCATTTTTTCTAAAAAGGATTCGCCTAAATTCCATAGAATAAAATTATTTTACCTTAAAAATAGCCAAAACCTTATAGAAACTATATAAAATCCTTAGAAATTTGAATATTTTTACAAAACTATCGCCAAACATTTTATATTTTGCATATTAAGGTCTAGTAATATTAGCTCATGTTTCTACATTTTAATACAATTTTACATGCTTAAAATTATCCCTAGAAAACGTTATAGCATAAATAAGAGAGGTATGTATTCTAGTATTTTGATATATGTGAAGAGAAAAATAGATTAAAAATAGTAAAAAGTACTAATTTAAGAAAAAAAATTATATATTTAAAATATTCATAGTTGACTCGATCTATGTCTATAATTTCGTCAACCACTGAATTGTTTAGCCTATAGAAAAATAACATCAAAGACAGAGATATAGAGGGGTATTAAAAAAAATTGAGGTTTTTATGAATTTGCAGACTGAACCACTAGGTTTTTCATCCTGAACCTAAGTCCAAGCCAGCCAAGTTAGCATACACCTTGTCAATCTCACTCAAAAAATTTGAATTCAAACAAGCGTGCAATGCTCTAGTAGCGCGCACATGGTCTAGGAGTGTGCACATGCTCTAGGAATGAGTGTGTGTTCCTAAAAATAATTTCATTCCTTCTCTATCCTTGTCCTCCCTCTCCTACATTTAATCCCCCCTCTTGTATGTCTCACTCTCCCTCTCTACCCCTCTTGTATGTCTCACTCTCTCTCCCTCACACTCCTATACATGGTAAGACCTAGACATGACAAGATTTATACATCACAAGGCATGGAAAGACCTATATCTAGACCTTACCTTGACATGCCTCAGACTCTCACACCCACTCTCTCTCTATCCCCCCCTCTTCCACTC
>ML776929.1:1565929-1634203 GCA_009831015.1 Picea engelmannii
ATCCCCCCTTCCCTCTATCTCCCCCCTTCCTCTCACACTCAGTATCTCTCTCTCTCTCTCTCTCTATGTGCATCTAAAGGCGAGGCATGTCTCCCAATGAATAAAGGATATGTGCAACAGAGAAATGTAGCCTCGCCTGTAAGGTGAGTGTTAAGTTTTTGTTCTTCTTCCAATGGATTACTTATACAAGTACTTATATGAACTTGACCATGATCTAGACCATGAACTAGACCTAGACCATCACCTAGACCCCCCTATCTCCATCTAAGCCTACACATAACCTATACTCTACCCTTAACCCCATGCACACCCAAGCCCTAAGTCCATTATGCCTATACCTTTTGTTTTATAATGATATTTTATGGATATGACTGTACCATACCATGCAAGGCAATGGAAAGGCAATGCATACCATACCATCCAAGGCAATGGAAAGTCAATGCATACCATACCATACCATGCAAGGCAAGGCAAAGCATACCATACCATACCATACCATGCAAGGCAAGGCAAAGCATACCATACCATACCATACCATGCAAGGCAAGGCAAGGCCATGCAAGGAATGACAAGGCATGGAAAGGGAAGGAAATGCATACCATACCATACCATACCATGCAAGGCAAGGAATGGCATACCATACCATACCATTCCATGCAAGGCGAGGTGAGGCAAGGAAAGGAAATGCAAGGCATGGTAAGGCATGACAAGGCATGGCATGGCAAGGCAAGGCAAGGCATACCATACCATACCATACCATACCACACCATACCATGTAAGGCAATGTAAAGGCAAGGCAAGGCATACCATACCATCCATACCATACAAGGCAATGGCTAGACAAGCCATACCATACAATACCATACCATGCAAGGAAATGACAAGACAACGCAAGGCATGCCATACCATACCATACCATACAAGGCAATGGCAAGGCAAGGCATACCATTCCATACCATACTATACCATGGAAACGCAAGGCATATCATACAATACCATACCATACCATGCAAGGCAAGGAAAGTCATACCATACCATACCATACCATACCATGGCAAGGAAAGGCAAGGCATACCATACCATACCATGTCAAGGCAAGGAAAGGCATGGCATGGAAAGGCAAGGTATCACAAGTCCTACATGGCATGGCATGGTAAGGAAAGGAAATGCATGGCATTGCATGTCATGGTAAGGCAATGCATGGTAATGCATGGTAAGGCAAGGAATGGCATGGAAAGGCATGGTATGGCAAGGCATGGCAAAGAAATGCATGCAAAGGCAAGGCATGACATGTCAAGGTAATGCAAGGGGTTGATGTCTTGAATATTTTAGGGTTGTTATGTGCCATATTGAATTTCAACAAACATTTGTTATCTAAACCCTAGTTTAAGCTTGCATTTTCATCCCCCTTTCATTTAATGATAACTTGTTTTAAGGGTTTTTATATTTGTCTTGTTGTAACTTAGTTAATATCATTTATTGTCTTGGAGAGGCATGACAATGGCATGGAATTACAATGGTGTGGCAATGTTTCTTTCTTTTCTATTCTTGTTTCATTGCAATCCCCATTTTGATTTGACTTTTTCCTTGCATAATTTTATGCATGGCATGGAATGACATGACTTGGAAATGGAATGGCATGGAAATGCATCGCAATGATGTCTTCAATATTCTAGGGATGTTGAGTTCCATGACAATGATGTCTTGAATATTCTAGGGTTGTTATGTGCCATATTGGGAAGCTAGATGACAATGGCTTGGAAAGGCATGGAAATGACATGTCATGGCATGGCTTGGAAGGCATAGCAATGATGTCTTGAATATTCTAGGGCCCGATGTATTGAATATTCTAGGGTTGTTATGCGTCATATTTTATTTCAGCAAACATTTGTTAACTAAACCCTAGTTTAGGATTTCATTTTCAGCCCCCTTTCATTTAATGATTACTTGTGTTAAGGGTCGTTATATTTATCATGTTGTAACTTAGTTAATATCATTTATTTTCTTGACAAGGCATGACAATGGAAAGTTATATTTATTGTTATATAGGTTAAAATGGGAAACTGCATGACAAGGCATGGGAAGCTATATGGCAATGGCATGGCATGGCATGGCTTGGCAAGGCATGGAAATGGCATGGCATGGTAATGACATGTAAATGGAATGGCATGCCAATGGCATGATATGGAAGGGCATGGAAATGCCATGGCTTGGAAAGGCATGGAAAGGTTTGACAATGGCGTGGAAATGGCAGTGGCATGCCATGGAATGACTTGGAAAGGAATGACAATGGCATGCAATGCCAAGGCATGGAATCAACAGGTTTGTGGGATTGGGTTTGGGAGGGTCATTTGTCTCCTTGTGTGCTCTAACCCAAAAATTGGGTAGGAATGTGAAATAAATTATCATAGATGGTGAAGGGAAAAGAATAATGGTTCAAGTCTCCTTGGGGGAATTTCGGTAGCATAGCATTACTTTCTATGGTGTGTCATAAAATGTAACCTCAAAACCTTTATTTGTAGGTGGAAAATGATACCCATTCCAAGATCTAGTTTCGATGTGAACTTTCTCATTTTATTGATCAAAATCAATAAGTTTAGTGGACTTCGTGGAAGACTGAATACATGTTATTAATAATTGATGGGTTTAACAAAAATTACATATAGCCACTACACAATCTAAACAAACATGTGCATAAATGAGTCTCTGACTAGTATTTTTGGCATTTATGAAGGGTTACACATAAATCAAATGATTTGATATGTGCCATGCATAGAAAGAGGGGAATAAAGTGTGCGCCCTAGAAAATAACATTGAGTTGAAATTGTTAAGTGATTTACAATTATGTAGAAGATAAATGAGAAAAAATATTTCTATAATAAATTATTGTAATATGCCATTTTTTAGGTCACAATATTTTCAAGTGACCATTATTTGAGTGTGGGTTTTCATTAGATTTAGATGGAGATAATTCATGAGGTAGTCCATATTGTTGGTTGTGAGTTAGAATATGGATATCCACAACATTCATGCAAATAATTCAAAAGGAATGATTTATCAATGATGTAGAGATACATGGTTGATTAGAAAACAATGCTACTTGAGAACCATTAATTGCTTATGGATTTAGCACTTATCAATCTTTTCCACCATAAGCCATTCCTTAATGTGTAATGCAAGTATTTATAATCACTTTAGAAACAAATCAAGGGATTAATACGCATAAAATTTATACACTTTGAAATTCAATATTCATCAACATCAAATGTAGAAACAATGAATTCATAAAAAAACGTGCCATGAAATGTGTGTGTGTAGATCGTCTAAATTGTACATTTTTTACAAAATGGAAACTCATGCCCAATACACAAAGCAACAACAAATTCCCTAACATACAAAACATCTATATTGTAGCCTAGATACAAGATGGTAGTAGTTGGTCAATCATTGACCATTTCCACCCTCGCCACCCTCAGGAGCATCCTAGAAATCTATCTTTATTCTCTTGCTCGAGGATGCACCTTGAGAGGTTCTAGGCTTGGGCATGCTTCGACACTCTGGAGACTGCATAAAGAATAAACAATGTTATAAGTTTTTTTCATCAATGAATTAATAGACATACAAAATGATACTTTGTAACTTAACCTAAGACAACTAACTGCATATGAAACTATCAATCATGAGGGTGTTACCCTCCTCTACGACCCCAAACTCTCTACAATGCCACCCTGCCTCAGTTACAAGGATTAAGTCAAGAAAATTAAACAAATATGTGTAAAAAAATCATGAAACATAAACAATTATCATCAATGCATTATCTCACCGTGAATATCTCAGGCATCGATGGATATTCACTAGTAGATGGAGCATTAGGTTGTATAACTTGCTCCGAGACAACCTCTATTGTGGTAGTCTCTGTCGATGGGGCCAAAAGTGGTGGTGGGTGTGGGTGGCAGACATGTGGGTTGTGATGGACCCTCACAGGATGTACAAGTGATTCCAACACCCTAGGCCTGGAGAAAGGTAACTTAGAAGCAATTCCCAAGTGCCCGGGGGGTGAAATACTACTATACCTAGAAAATATATCGATGCCCTGCATACATATGAATAAAATTGAACTATTAGTACCAAATAGTAAAATTCAAAAACATAAACACAAACAAATTAAGAATTATAGGATATTTAATTTTACACATGTTACCTATGATGTTGGTGAATTGTCCATCCCATATGGAAAATCCCCGACATCACCTGGTGCCAAATCCTGTAGAAACACGAGAACATGTAAAAAAATTGAGGATGTCATAAAATAAAGAAATGACTATGTTGAATCTATCAAATGTGATACATACATGTGTGTACGATGCACCCAATGAACATGCTACCTCTATTGTTGCATCAATGGTGGGGTTAGGCATTGATGCATCCATAGGCATATAGGATCTGCAGTTGGGACGCAACAACTACAAAACAACATACAATCAAATATCTATATAAATACACAAAATACAAAATAAATATATAACAATGATTAACATAGAGACTCGAGAGGGTTAAGATACTAACCTCCTCCATGAAGCTATGTAGTCCATTAGGCTTTATAGGCCCATAGCATGTCTACCCGCAGGTCGAGCATTTGTGAGGTTCACATGGACGACTGCTATGTCCTTGTGCCCTCTCCTCACTGTACTCTCTTATGCATGTTGATGTTCCAACCCCTCTATCAATGTCACTAGTAGGCACCTCCTACTGAGATAGTGCAACAAAGCTACTGTGTTGCACTAAACTACGAGTCAATGATGAGATGGCTAGACGTACCTGTTGCAATTTCTCTGCAACAGAAGGATGATGGGTAAGGGGCCAGGCCTTCACCTGGGGAGGCGTGCCTAGCATTCTCTCAGTCTTGTGCGGACCCTTGACCCACCCCATGGAAGTCACCAATGTCAAGGTAGTTGACATGCTTACCCATAATAAACTCATCATGTAATTTCCTCAGAAAATATAAGGGCATCTCCTTGTTATTGCAAGGAGGTTTATCAAAAACCATATACCACCTATCCATCCATTTTTTACTAATATGGGATTGGATGCATCGGTCAATGGAGATGTGTTTCCTAGTCAATGGTAGTTCTTGTCCATTTCTAGGATCCCTAAAAATGGACAATATTTGTTTTTTTTGAAATGCCCAGTTCTTTGACCTGGTTTTTGTCCAAACCAATGCTATAGTACTCAAACATTTGTGCCCTATAATAAAAAATGGTGGTCAATTTCCCTTGGGCACTTGCAATGGATTGCACAATGATGTCCAAAGAAGTGGCCAGGGAGACTCTTCTAGGCTCTCTAGTCTCCCTTAATTGTTCCTCAAGGGTTCGTAATATAACTAACCCCTCATCAATTTTAGTGTTTACATTGTGTGGTGGTGGTGAGTTGGGGTTTTGGTCTTCTTGGTTTTCTTCTGAGTGGTTTAAATTGTCTTGGGGTTCCATTGTATTATATATGTTGCAATTTAAAAGCAATGGCATGTAAATTAGGTTCCTTTTTTATTTAAAATATATTTATTTATTTTTAATTTAGATTATTGAGAGAAAAATACTAAATTAGAATGTTAAATTGGATTAAAATTAAGAAAAATGTAACATTCATAGACACGGTGGCAAGATCCTCCCTTTCTTCCTCCTCTCTAGCTCCACTATATTTTCCCAATGAGAGAAGCACGAGCACGATTTGTGCAAAATGGGCACAAATTGCTCTCAGGCCCTTTAAATGTTTTTATCAGTAAGAACGCACACGAGTTCTTAGGACCGCGCATGTGTTCTTAAGACCGCGCATGTTTTCTTAAGAATGTGCATTATTTTCTTCCACTAAACCTACGTGGAAATCCATGTGGAGGTTCGGCCACATACAAACCTATAGGTATAGGAACGCGTGCACATTCCTAAGAACGTGCACGGGTTCCTACGAGTGCATGTTCTTACTCATGCCCTTGCCACTTTTTTGGCCATGAACTTCTTTCACTCACCCTACAGTCTAGAATTACAAATTTGGAAAATTTTCATAACATAGAATGGAGGACAGATCTCATCACATCCCCGAACCAGTTTTCACGACTTGAGATCTTCTTCGTTGAGATATTTGTACATGGATGTATGTTCTAACATGACATAAGTCTGAGGGGAGCTCATAGCACTTATGTATGGTATGGTTCTTATCTAGCATAATTGTTTTTAAATATACCATATTAAATTGATGTTGAGCTCAAAGTTATAGCCTTTGACAACATGATTGACTCTTTTTGTATCATTCCTTCCCAAAGCTTCTTTGCAAATGTTTTTCATATTATTTTCGTCAACAACATGATCAAATTTTTTAGTGTCATGCTACCATGCATATTCTTCCCAAATCTTGTCCATATCTCTAGCACAAGGTATTTCCTCGAAAATGCTCCACTAACAACTTGATGATGAGCTTTTACTTCAATCACACTCACAATTGGAGATACTTCCTTGATCACTTCATCATTATCATTCACCTATTAAGAGGGTATGCTAGTAGTAGTAAAGGTGTTACACATTATTTTCGTCATCCCTATGATCGTTAATGATGTAAACCTATATGTTGCCTTCAGAGGGGTCAGTGGCCTGAGTTCCTAAAGAGAGAAGGGAGAAGAACTTCTCCTGAGAAAAGAAGTTGCTTTTTCCTATGTAAAAACCTTATAAAAAGAGAAGTTAGCAGGTTGCTATATAGGCAGGGTGCGAGAATGACCCATTCTCGCAGGTTGCACTATAGCTAGGGTGCGAACACCTCGCAGGTTTCTCTATAGCTAGGGTGCGAGAATGCCAGCACGTGGGAAAAAATAGCGTTTTCTCGAATCTTCTAGAAGGAGAAACTTCTATGGTGAGGTGGCATCCGAATGGTTTGGATCTTACTCGCTTTCATCATTTAGTGGGATGATCCTAACCTCCTCACCTTATCCTCTTCAACTTATAAAAGGAGAGGAGTTCTCATGGAGAAAGTTAGCTTTTGTGAGCTTGGGTTAGCTTTGTTGATTATTGAGCTTGTTAGCTTTGGCTTGGTTAGAGTGGCTTTGAGATTTGCTTTGTCAAGATAGATTGTGAGTAGCTATCAGATCTATGGTCTCAGAATCCTTGGAGCAAGAAGTGTGTGGGGAACGAAGGACAGTTGGAAGGGATCTTACGACATCAAGGCCATGGTTGTAATCTCTCTTTTACATTTAATATAATACAGTAATATGTCTCTTTCCCATAAAGCTAATATCACTTTATTGTATAACTCCTTGATCATATACTTAGATTGATTATTGAATATGTTGAGTTGTCTTCACTTCGATTGGTTTGTATTGTTGTGATCTTGACAGTACAAGAGCATTGGAGCGAAGCTGGACAACAGAGACCCAAGGAAGCGAACACAAGGTATGTTCATGATTCTTGCCTCCTAGTTCATTCAATAGTATAAATCTAGGGAAAGAGTATTATTTTGTCCTTCTTTGTTCTAGATCCAGGTGGATCTAGGGAGATCGGTTTGTGTCCGCACTTATGGATTAATCCTGAAACAAAAGGTAACCATAGTTGGGGTACAACCATCAATGAACAAAATCTCCTTTGAAAGCTCCCACACATTATCGACATCACTAAAATCCCCATCGTTATCTACTAAAGTATTATTGTGATAGCATAAGATACATTTATTGGCTTCTCGACTCTTTTAATAATTTATTTGCCTATTTTTAGGCCATGAGTATAGCATGTTGATTTGGAAGTTTGATTTCCTCCCATTGTTAATGTGTTTAGTGTGAATAAATGATTATACAATTTGGAGTTATATAAGTGGCTACTTCCTTATTCTTATTTTTAATATAAAATTAAAGGTAGAAATCTAAGCAATATATTGTAATCGCATAAGCTATTATGAGGGAGATCTATAATTCCTTACGTTCTCAACATGGAGTCGACACATGGCATTTAAAAAAATTTCAATGTTAGCCATAAATAAAATCTTTCAATGTCCACCTCGACTAAAATATTTGTGTGTGTGTGTGTGTGTAATACCTAAAAGTAAAGTATGAGGGAGTCTAATTCTTTCAATGTTTAACATGGAGTTGACACCTGGAATTTAAAAAATTATTAATAACAAAAAATTATTTCAATATTGGCCATAAATAAAATATTTTAATGTCCCTCTTAAGTAAAAATTTTCAATATCAACTCTTTCTCTCTCTGGAAATTGAAAGAAAAAAATTCTTATGGTTAAAACATTTCAAGGGTGTGTTGCTCGGTATGAGGGAGATGTGTAATTCCTTGCATTGACATGTGGCATACACACACATACACATATAAAGAGCCAACATAGATCCATCTTAAGTGAGAAATATTAAGTCCCTCCAAGTGAATTTAATAACAAACAAATTGTTTCAATATTGGCCATGAATAAAATATTTTAATGTCCCCCTCAAGTAAATTTTTTCAATATCAAATCTCTCTCTCTCTAGCAATCGAAAGAAAAAAATTATTATGGTTAAAACATTTCAATGGTGTGTTGCTCGGTATGAGGGAGATGTGTAATTCCTTGCATTGACATGTGGCATACACACACATACACATATAAAGAACCAACATAGATCCACCTTAAGTGAGAAGGATTAGGTCCCTCCAAGTGTTTTTTTTTTCCGGATTGAAGTTTTTAGATGATCATCATTATGTATATGTTTTAGATGAACTTGATCTTTTGAAATTTACTAAGTATCATTTATAATTAATTTTCAATAAATAAATAAATTTAATTTCATAAATTAAACAAAACAGTAGGAAATTTACATCATTACGAATCTCAAGAATGTTTAGTGATGAAGACGTTGAATAATACAAAGTGAAATGATTAAGATATTGAATAACATATATATATATATATATATATATATATATATATATATATATATATATATATTACATCATATCATTAAGAAGTGATATGATGAAGATATTGAATAACTCATATATTACATAGTAATTGATCTCAAAATGTATTCTCTAGCATTTCTCTTAGACACAACCACACACTTTCCCATATTTTCATATCAATCATATGGAAATGGAGGTTGAAATCGAAGACCATGCAAATATTTAACTCAAGATATTGCACTAAAAGTGAGACCTCACTATGTATTTCCAATATTAATAGTTGACATTTCTAATGTCAACCCCTGGGACTTATGGATTGTTAATCCCCGAGCAAGTCTATGATATAATTTGTCTATTATTACCTCTTTCAATAGGTATAATAGGCATATTTTGAGGGAATAATTCATCCCATGGAAACCCCACATAGTTATAAAATCTTATTAAAACATATTTGGGAGGTTCAGGAGGGGATGTTCCAATATTATACACCATATGTTCAACTACCCCAAGGGGACCATTGAGAAGTCTTGCATTAGTCCATAATTTTGAAGTAAACATAACCCTAGCTCCAACAACAATAACCAGCTCATTGTCCAATTTTTCCTCATCTCCTTCCATGGAGTAGTTGTAACTTAATCTTGTAGCAACACTGCGTGCAATAGGGAAATTCAGGGATCTCAAACAACACTTATTATGATTGTGGACATTGTCATTTGTTGCAAACAAATATATATATCCTTACTGAATCACTTTTTTGTAGAACCATCCAAATTGGTATATGTACCTGTGTCATTAGTAATTTTAGGTCTTATACATTTGGAATTATATCTCTAACATTCATTTACAGATATCTAAAATGTTTATGATCATTGCTTTGTCCATCTTACCTGAACACTGCATCAAGAGTTGCAACAATTGTGGATAATTTCCATAATTATTTTGCATGACCTTCACATGCATATGTAGGCCTATCCATAATATGAGGTAGTTGTCCCAAATAACTAACCAATATTATTGATCTACCGCCAAAAGGAACAATAAAATTTCCAGGATAAGCTTGATGAACTCAAGTATCAATTTGTGTTAACAAATTCCTCCTATAAAACTCATCTTATTGATAAGGATGTATTTGATGTGTCTTGTCTCCTCTATTAACATAATCAAATGTGAACGTTGTAAATTGGTTGTGTCCCTTATTGGTATATGAAGTTCATAGTGTATTTTCAATGCAGATACGATGAACGTCGTCGCAACACTAATAGGGGCCAAAGAAAATAAGGAGCTCTTATGAGAAAGCAAATCAATTTCCATTGCATGTTTAATAGCGCCAATCAAGTAGGACTTTCTAGTACCAATAGCGCCTTGGATAATCATGCACAAAGGTTCTTTGTGACCACCTCCTCTATAATGTTCAAGAATTTTATTATATGTTATTTTTTGTGTTTCCCCTAAACTTTTAAATGAATAATTGCTTAGACATCCAGTAGTAACAATCACATTCACTTTTCACTTTTGGGATATGACGTTCATTGCACAATTTGATGTGTCTTCATCCACAAAGTTAGAGCTCTAATTTTTCATAACATTATTGTCCCTGAATCCAATCATGACAAATTCATTATCATTTACAAACTTATTCTTATACAAACTTGAAACAATCTCGCACTCATGCTGCCTAGAATCTCTCTACACATTCGAAAAATACATCCCCATCTTCATATTGAGGTGGATCCTTTGGAGGTATTGGATTGGATTATTGTTTATGATCTAAAATTTAACTTTGTTTCTTGTGAATGGAACCAATGTAGACCCATCTTAACTCTAAATCTATCATGCATTGAGAGGGATCAAATCCCTCGAGGTGCAAACATTTTTTCAAGTTTTTCACTCTAAAAAAAGTTTGCACCTCGAGGGATTTGATCCCTTTTGATGCATGACAAATCTAGAGTTAAGATAGATCTAAAACATATGCATATACATATTGATGATGATCTAAAGTTTTGTGATGTTTCTCATGACTAGAACTAGCATAGATCCATCTTAATTTTGAATTTATCAAGTGTTGAGATTGATCAAATCCCTTGAGGTACAAAGTGTTCTCACACATAGTTGTCAAAATATCATAGGACGACCAAGTCCGTGGTCTGCTCAGATATCAACCTTGAGCACAAAGCGCAACATTCAGAATGGTTCATTTCGGGCTTGAAACACAAGCAAGCAGACATGCTCGATTTTTAGCAGTGGAGATCCCATGAATAATTCATATCAACAGCTCTCAGGCGATCTAGATTTCAAAGTAGCGCAAGGATTAATGACTAGACAGAGGAGCCAAAGTCCCGAAGTAAATATAAGCCATTGAAGGCTAAGGACACGTGTCAGTGGATCTCACACTTCGAAAGATTCACTTCGGAGGATTGAAAGAGCTATACATTGGAAAGGCTCGAATCTCGAACTCCCGAAGTAATTGTGAGTCGTTGATCTCCACAACAGGAAGCAGTGTCCATCCAAGAGCGGCGCATGGTAGCAAAAGCGGGGCTTTCCCAGATTGCAGATCGCGACTAGATCGATGGCCACACTTCATTGCGGGGATGGAACTTGCTTGAGCATTAAAATTATTGAGCGGTCCCGCAATCGAAACTGTGGTATAATTAAAGATCTATGTGGCGGAAGGTGGTGAATTGCGGGCTCAAAAGCGGTGTGAATACAAACCGATTTTAACGGCCCCGCAATCACGTGTTTATATAGCGTTTAATCCAAGAGTAGTGTGTGGTGCCCCCCTAGGCATTGAGCCTCATTCTGATCCTGAGGAGGATTTAGTTAATGGAAAATGACTGGTAGATGACACCTCAACTCAATCCATAAATAGAATGCGTAGAAGCCATGGCCGAGAGGACCAGATTGTCATCCCGCGGTACCACAAAGGTCAGAAAGTCCCATATTGGTCTGAGTCTGCGTATGACAAAGGAATACATGCACTGTCTGACATAAGAAGGCACAGACGTAAAGCATTGAACGAGATAGCTAGGTCACACTCCTGACAGTTCTGGACTAATCTGATTATAGATAGATCGGCCTTTATTTTGTTTGATGAGAGGGGGTGTTCTTCATAGGTTGGAGAGTCGAGTGAGTTTCAGGAGTAGGGCTCTGTAATTTTTCAGTTTGTATGCTTGCGGGCTTGGATTGTAAATATATGTTATTGAAGATTCCTTTGAATCGTTTTTTATCAGACCGTCTTCTTAGTTTATACGTTGTTTCATACTTTCCTTCTTGTCTGAATGTAGTATCTGTGATTCATGGATTCCTGAGGCAAATGGAGGATATGTTGTTATCTTGCCCATGTTCATCGTTCATCACTTAGACCCTTATGTTTTCCTTATTATCTGAATGTAATCTCTCTGATTTATGGATTCCTGAGGCGATGGAGGATCTATTTCTATCATGCCTATCTTTCATGGTTCATCAGATATTCTTTGTTTTTCTTATTGTTTGGATGTAGGATCTCTCTAATCTATGGATTCCTGAGGTGGTAGAGGATCTGTTGTTATCTTGCCCATTTTTCATGGTTCATCACTCAAACATTTTATGTCTTCTTCTCCTCATCACCACTTAAATCCTTTTGTCTGATAGGCAGTTCAAATTCCTTCCTTATTCACGATACTTATGACTCCATATCCCAATGGTCCCGATCTGATATGCAATTACTTTTGTTATATTTTCCTCTCTCTACAGTCTCACTGATCTCACCTACTCACACCATTTTAATCCTTTTACTTTATTTTGATGGGTACTAGGCTTATCCTCTTGCAGTTGGAGGGTGACTCTCAGTGCTAACAAGGTCCTTTATTAGAGTGCGAAAATTGAGAAAAGGTTTCCACCTCGAGGGATTTGATCCCTCTCGACACATGGCATATCCTGAGTTAAGATGGATCTACGCTAGTTATTTAAAAATATTAAAGCTTAAAAAAATCTTGCACGTGATAACGACAACACCAATTTATATACCAATTACTATGATTTATAATTATTTATATTTCTAGATATATTATAAAAGCTAAAAAGTGGATAAACTCAACCAAGAAAAAATTATTTTCCAAATTCCTTAGAAATTTTGTTGAAAGTTATAGTTCTTCTTAATTCCTAAAAACTTTAAAAACGGAATTTAGTTAGAATTTTTGAAATATGAGTGTATCAAGATAAAAATTTGCCTCACTTGTTGAAAAAGTTAAATTTGTCTACTTTTTACTCTCTCCTCTTTTATGTTACCTTTACATCTCTAATTTTACATAGATGTAGTGTTTCAATATATATATTCTTCATTTGTACTTTATATATTTTTCGTTGTTCAAGGATATTAATTAATATTTAATATTATGAACTTTTGATGATACAAGCTCGATCTTTGGTTTTGTTATTAATTTGTAATATTTTCTACTATTTTAATGATAATTAATGCTTATTACCGGAAATTAAAATCCATCTTATCATCTCTATAAATTATTTAGTAGTTAAATGGATTGAGTTAGGGTTGTTAGAAGGAATGATCGTTATCATCCCCACCTTGGTTCAATTATCACAAGTGACATGTTGAACTCATAACAAGTATATTGTTATAATTACAATCGCATCTATAAATTTAAGAATGTCATCTAATATAACTTGATAAATATCTTTAAACATGTCATTGAACATAACTTGATAAATAACTTTAAACAACTTGATGCAAAGAGAAATTATTGTAATTTAGAAACTCCTAGATTTAACATTGTTGAGTACCCTTTAGAAACTCCCGGTATTCTTTGTGGACTTTGAATTTATGGGAAACAGAATCATTGGAGTTCAAACGTCGAGGAGGTCCAAAAAGTCCCCACAAACAACTGCTTTCATTCTTTTACGAGAACAAGTTTCAAAACATATACCACAAGTTATCAAAAAACTTTTATACTATGAAAAACAAACCGTGGCCACACAAGTCCATGTACTTTTGTAGAAATCCATCCACGGATCTGTTGGATAGAAACATACGGCTTGTGTGAGAAAATGGAGGAAGTTTTGATTGGTGAACAACTGTGGGAGTTGAAATCTTATCATAAACCGGTCTATTTAAGTCTAACTTGGGTTGAACAACAACAGCATGGGACTAAAAATCAGCACATTCAACAACCTCCTTCAAAGGGAAGAATTATGTTGACTCAAAAAAACTGTAACACCTTCAAGATAATGCTAAAGAGGTTGTTTATCAAGGAGAAAATTATGTCCCAAGGCCTTCATAACCATGAGCTAAAAAATTTAATCCAAAGCGCACTTACATAATGCAAAAGAGAAAAAAATAGGAAATCTGGAACAAACTACTTTCTGATTAATATTTGGTTTGATGAGGAATGCAAAACAACAATGAAAACTTTGAAAGAGTCAAGCCAAAAAGAAATAAACATAAAATATTACAAGCAAATTGTAAGAAAGAAAAAAGATGATTTCATGATATCAAGAAGGGAGGAACTAATCTTTTTGGAGGAAAATAACCCCAAGTTATTTTGGAAGGAACTTCAAACGAGAAAGAAACAAACTGAAAATAATATCACAACTTATCAATGGTTCGAGTATGCAAAGAAGCTTTATGAACAAAATCCAAAGGTGTACCCCCCTCCCTTGGTCAACACTACTACTAAACTCTTCACCGTGAAAGAAATTGAGGTGGGTATCAAAAAGTTGGGTGTTGGAAAAGAAAAAGATTTAGTTGAACTCCAAGCAGAATATCTAAAGTTGGGTTCAAAAACTCTTGCACCTCACATTATGAGAATTTTCAACATCATTTAGCATGGATTCCCTACAGATTGGACAACAAGCCTAGAAATACTGCTTTTCAGGAGTGGGGATGTCAACAATCCCTCCAACTATAGGACCATAATGATAAACCCCTTGTTTGCAAAGTTATTTGGAAGTATGCTAGAAAATAGAATCAACAAGTGGGCAAAAGAAGGGGATAAGCATGCTAAAGGGAAAGCAGGTTCCAGACCTAAACACTCAATGATTGATCACAGTATAACTCTAAGGCACATCATTGAAAAAGTGTGGGAGAAAAAGAGGAAGCCTTTTGTTGCTTTTTCGATTTCAAAAACGCTTTTGACACAGTCCCTAGAGATAATCTTTGGCATAGAATGGAGGAAATTGGGGTTCCTATACATCTTAACGAAGTTTTCTATAGGCTATATGAGGAGGTTAAAGTCAAAATCAGAACGTCAGCTGGTATCTCTGAAAGTTTTAAGAGTGATATCAGGGTCAAGCAAGGGTGCCCATTGTCCCCTACCCTTTTTGGTTTATATATAGACAAACTTGAAGAGTGGTTAAACTTACAAGAGGGTGATGGTGCTCTTTTGGGTGATTTTGTGATAAGGCTTCTTTTGTATGCAGATGACCTTATTATGATTGCTAAATCTGCTCTTGGGTTGTAAGAACACTTAATTTCCCTTGAGAACTTTTGTAGTACAGTGGGGATGCAAGTCAATGCTAGCAAGATGAAAGTGGTAATTTTTTCTAGCAAAAGAAAACATAAGAAACATAAGTTCTACTTTGAAGGCAACACTCTTGAAGAAGTGGCAGATTAAAAATATCTTGGAATTGACTTCAACAAAAATCTAAGTTGGGAAGGTTGCAAAAAGAAAAGAACTTTGGGAGGTTGGAAAGCATTCTATGCTTTTCAAAATAGGTGCATAGAAGCAGAGCTATGAGATTGGAAGACTATGCAAACTCTCTTTGGGATTTTAGTGATCTTGATGGTTTTATATGGTTTTGAAGTGTGGGCCAGCAGCACATCTGACTTACAGTGGAAGCAAATTGAGAAGATTCAAAAACGCTTGATCACAAACAAGTTTAAAATTAAAAGTTCAATCCCTTATGATATCATGATGAGTGAAATGGGGGTTGATCATATTGAAGCTATTTCTATGGTGTGTCTCATAAGATATCTAAAAAAAATTGAGCAAATGGAAGACAATCGGTGGCCTAAGGTCGTATTCAATGACATATTGTGCAAAAGAAAGAAGACGTGGATGTGACAAAATATTAAATGGCTTAGTAAATGGGATATCCACTTGAACAAGTGCCCTACGAACAATAAAGAGATAAAGGCTTTTGTTATTGATAGGTTCCACAAGCGAACTTGGGATAAAGGGCTCAGGATAAATAAAGAGTATTATATTGAAGAGTTTAACCCCACATACAATCATCATCAAAAATCGTACATAGGGGCCAATATATCTTGGAGAGCCAAAATGCTTATTGCCCAATTAAGAACCAATTCCCATCAAATCCGTTGTGAAACTGGGCATTGGAAAAGACCAAAAGAAGCTTGGGAAGAAAGGGTGTGTGTGTTCTACACCTCCGGAAAAGTGGAAACAGAAAAACATTTCATTTTAGAGTGTGAAGCATTCAAAGACAGTAGGGACAAATATAGAAGTATCTTGAAAGCTAACTCTTGGAATAACTTATTCAACGAGGGGACAGTGGAGAAACTGGGGGAGTTCATCATCAAGTTGAACAGGAAAAGGGTTGAACTACAGAAATCAGTTGTGAGGCGGTTTGTACCATAGGCTATTGTTAGCCTCATGGACGTTAAAATCTTTCTTTCTTTCTTTCTATGGCCCAGAAAGGGGTACCTCCTCATCCATTAGTGAACCCACAACAAATGAATGATCAACGATGGCACTATTTATGGCATTGAATAGTGGGGTGTCGCTTCTTTACAATGGCTCTTTACATTTCATGGCTTGTTCTCCAACAAATCTTCTTGAGCATCTAATATATGTTTTAATACCAAAAATATAAAAAGATGTTGGATTAATGTAGAAATAATTGTAAGTTGTCATAGATCTAGATGGTGTGAATTGCCATAGATCTAGAAGGTGTGATTTGTATTCGCTATAATAAGAATGTCAGATCCACCATGTCCGGATCTAGAAGAGTCTTGCAATGTTATAAATGTATTGGCTATCTTAGTAATGAAATCAAGTGGTGTGTGAGACATTTGTCTATGGTTATGAATTTGTCTCTATTTTTATCTTGGTATCAAAGCTTTGGTAAGGAGATCTGTCAGTAGTCATGTGTATTTTCACTGTGGATTGGTGGATACAAACCTATGAAGACAATCCTGGGTGGAGAAGCGTGAAGCCACCAGATTATTTTTTTCAGTGAAGCCAATTAGAGTTGCGTGCTTTGGCGGAAGACTTCTGTTGGATTTTTGAGTTGCCAACATATATCTCTCTCATTCTAAAGGAGGTAAATTAATTTTTAAATGGATTTGCGTAATTTTTTTCTTGGGGGATTATAAGGATCCCATGCATGAATATTTGAGATATTAATATTAAATATATTTAAGATATTTAATATTAATATTGAGATATTTGAGATATTTTTACTTGGGAGATATTAATATTTGAAATATTTGACAAAGGAGGTAAATTCTTTGTTTAAGAAAAATGTCAAATCCTCGTGTCGATACTTGAATGAATCGACCAAATTGGATGGAGAAAATTATGTCAATTGGAAGTTTAAGCTACTGACTATGTTGGAAGCATATAATTTGTGGTCAATTGTGAGTGGGGATGAGACGAAACCCACTCTGACTGCCTCCATTCCAGATTGGGATAAACGGTAAATGAAAGCAAAAGTGTTTTTGCGAATGTTTGTAAAGGACAACATAATCCCTCATATCAGGGATTGCAAAATGTCCAAGCATACATGGGACGTCCTCAAAGGTTTGTATGAAACTACAAATGAAAACCAAATCTTGTTTTTGAAAACTAAGATTTTGTCTATCAAAATGGAAGTAAATGAAAACATAAGTAATTTTATTTCGCGCATCAAAGATCTAAGTGATAAGGTGGGTGATATTGATGAAAAGATATACAATAGTGACTTGGTAACCATCACATTGAAAGGTTTAGTGCAAGATTATCAATTTTTTATTTAAGCTCTTTTAGCTAGACCAAATCCCCCTACATTTGATGAGTTGAATGGAATTATTCTACAAGAGAAAAATTTTGACTTAGACTCTCATAGTTCAGATCTAGCACCGATAGCAAAAGGTAAACAACCTTATAGAGTTAAATCATGGGACAAAAACAAAGGCAAGTTTCAATTAAAGAAGAAAGGTATGTCTCAATATAATGCTTATGATAAGATAAATGTTGATTGTTATTATTTTGGAAAACCAAGGCATCCTGCTAAAGATTGTTTTAAAAGAAAAGGTCATGAGTCCAAACAAAGATACAAAAGGCATAATGGAAATTTTGCACAGAAATACACCTCAATCAGTGATGGATTTAAAAATCTTAAGTTGTTTATCTTTGAAGTTGCATTGTCTGCAGAAACTGATGATAAGAATGCTCGGTTTATCGATTATGGTGCCACAACTCATATGTCTTGCAATAAAGAATGGTATGATGAATATTATGAGAAAATTGATGGAACACAAATTTACTTATGAGATAACAGATCACACAAAGTTCAAGGTTATGGAGTAATAAGTGTGAATTTGCCTGATGGTCAAGTGAGACAGATTCATAATGCAACATATGTTCCTGGTATCAAAAAGAATTTGATATATGTTGCTACTATTGTTGATAATGATTTAATGGTGGAATTCCTTAAGTCACGGTGTCTTGTTAAGGATATCTGAGATTGCTACAGGGTTGTTTCTACAGGTACAAGAATTGGAGGATTGTATAAGTTGGATGTGACTAAGAACAATCATCAAGTGTTGGAATCTACAACAATGTCAACAAAAGAGTTATGGCATCAAAGGTATGGGAACCTTAATCACAATGATTTGATGTTACTGTAAAAGAAAACAATGGTTGAAGGTCTTCCTACTATGAAGAATGATCATATCGATTGTGAAGCATGTGCACTTGGTAAGCAACATAGAGAGGAATTTCCTATGCATAAAGAGAAAAGACAGTAAAAAATACTTGAGTTAATTCACACTGTATGTGGACCTATGCAAACTAGGTCACTTGGTGGTGCTTGGTACTTTCTTATCTTTTTTTATGATAGATCTAGGTATACTTGGGTCTATTTCATAAGAAGGAAGAGTGATGTATTTGAGTACTTTAAGGAATTCAAAACTATGGTTGAAAAATAGACAGACAAGTGCATTAAAGTTCTCAGATCTGATCAAGGTGGAGAATATACATCAGGAGCATTTAAAAATTATTGTTAAGAACAGCAAGATCCAACACAAATTTACAGTGCCACATACACCTCAGTAAAATGGAGTTGTTGAGAGGAAGAATAGAACACTAGTGGAAAGTGCTCGCAATATGCTTCAAGGTAAAAACATTTCTAATGGTTTTTTGGGCTGAAGCCATTAATATTGTTGTTTATTTAAAAAATAGGAGTCCAACTAAAATATTATATATTCAAACTCCTTTTGAAATTTTTCATGGTTATAAACTAGAAGTCATTCATTTAAGAGTATTTGGATGCAAGGCTTTTGCACTTGCTCCAAAATATGAGAGAAGAAAACTTGATGCAAAATCAGTTAAGTGCATATTTGTTGGCTATTGTACTGATAAAAAAGTATACAAGTTGTAAGGAACAAAATGAAAGCACCATGGACACTTCAAGCAGCCATGACTCACCAAGAAGTGGAGAAGAATCATCGCAAAGAAAAATAAGAGATGGAAGTAGTGAAGAACAAAGGAGGTCATCACAACAAACTCAACCACCTTTAAGGTATAAAGATTGTGCATTGATGTCCCATGCAATGAATGTTGTAGAACCTATAAACTATGAACAATCTAAAGAACATGAAAAATGGAGAAATGTAATGAATGGAGAATATGATTCTATTATGAAAAATCAAACATGGGAGTTAGTAGATCTGCCTGAAAACAAAGTCCCCATAGAAATCAAATGGTTATACAAATCCAAGTTTAAAGAATATGGTAATATTGATAAATATAAGGTAAGGTTAGTTGCAAAAGGATATTCACAAAAAGAGGGAATCCATTATGAAGATACATTTGCACCTGTAGCTAAGTTGAATACAATTAGAGTATTCATTGCATTAGCTACAAAACATAATTGGAAAATACATCAGTTAGATGTCAAATTTGATTTTCTGAATGGAGATTTAAAAGAAGAAGTTTATTTGGTTCATCCTGAAGGATTTGTAAAGAAGGGACAAGAGCATCTTGTTTGCATGTTAAAGAAAGCATTATATGGTTTGAAACATGCCCCTAGACCATGTTATGTAAAGATAGATTCCTTCTTTTATTGGAAAGGTTTTGTGAAAAGAAAAAGTGATCCTAACCTGTATGTTAAAAAATATGAAGAAGGAAATGTTGCTTTAATATCCTTATATGTTGATGATGTTATCATCACAGGTAATGCATGTATGTTAATTGATGAAATCAAAATTCAGTTGTCACAAGAATTTTAGATGAAAGATCTTGGTGAATTGCATTACTGTTTAGGACTTGAAGTTTGGAGGGAGTTTGATAAAAACACTCATCACGCAAATTAAATACACAAGGTAAATACTTAAAAGGTTCAATATGAGTGAATGTAAGGCCGTGTCAACTCCTCTAGAACATAATGCTAATTTATCCAAGGATGATGAAATGAAAGAGGTAAATGGTACCTTGTATCGTCAACTGGTGGGAAGTTTGAATTATCTCACCACTACCAAACCAGACATAGCATATTCATTTAACATCCTTAGTCAGTTCATGGCTAAGCCTTATGAAAGTCACTGAAAATATGAAAATAAAGTCCTCCGCTACTTGAAAGGAAAAATTAATTTTGTTATTATGTATACTAATGAATATGATGTTGAGTTGGCAGGTTATTCTGATTCAGATTGGGCTGGAAATCCTAATGATAGAATGTATACCTTAGGCTATGCATTCAATATAGGATCGGGGGTCGTGTCATGGAGAGTAAGAAACAACAAACTGTTTCTTTATCTTCAACATAAGTTAAATACAAAGCCTTGTCCAGTGCAACCTATGAAATGGTTTGGTTGAGGTGAATTCTTGAAGATGTTGGAGAGAAGAAAAAATGACCAACATGCATCAATTGTGATAATCAAAGTGCTATCAAATTGGCACATAATCTAGTGTTTCATGCTCGAACAAAACATATTGAGATACAACACCACTTGTGATAGAGAAGATTGAGTCCAAGGAAATTAATATGATTTATTGTAATACAAATGATAATGCAGTTGATATATTTACTAAGTCTGTTGGAAATATCAAGTTTGAAGTCTTTAGAAACAAGTTAGGTGTTGTTAGTGTCTAGTAGTCACAATGATCAAATGAGCTCTTTCAAAGTCAATTGATAGGGTTTTAGGTCAAATTATTATATTTTCAAATAAAATTTGGTCACTGGTTAGTTGTCTAGGTTTATTACTACTCCTTTCAGCCTTCATGGTCAATGGACATCATCATGGTTAGGTAATTTATTTGTGAAAGAGTGTCATGGTCATCATGGTCATCATTCAACTCATTCTTCCGTGTTGAGTCATCATTAGATCATAGGGTCAAAATCATGAAAATTGGTCATTTCACCATTACATTCAGCATTGAAAGTAGTAATAGTGAAAAATCTTCAATAAAGGTTTCAAAAGTGTAATTTCATTTCTATTATGATGTAATATGTCTCAAAGATTCTAATAGTTGTAGTTCCAAAATCAAAATGTGAAAAGACATGGTCGGGCCAATAATCACCAAAGAAGAAAACCGACTTCCAAGCTATTTAAAGACCAAGAGAGCATCTCATTTGCTCATTCCAACTTCAAAATATATCACTCCACCAAGAAAAACAATTTTCACCCTCAGAGCAATTGTTCCTTGCCACTAGAGTTCCAAATCATTTGTTTTGTTTTTGCCAGAGGTGCTACGTTTTCTACACAGGAGGCAAAACTTTCATTCCAGTGGTTTCTACATCAACAAGCAAGTTATGGTGTATCAGATACAAAGACAACTGAGAATAAGAGGCGCAAGGGAGGTCAGATCAATAGGTATGAGCCCACTACAAAACATGGCTATGCTATACTATACAAGGAACATGGTTTCCCAAGTTAGAATCAAGCAATTGAAGAAGAGGTTGAAAGAAACCCTAATGAGACAAAAAGAGAAGGATAAAATTGGCTTTCTAGCTAAGCCTTCCTTCATGGCTTAAAATATCATCTCCTGGCTTCATGGAACAATTTTTGGCAAATTTTGAAAAAAAATTGTGAAATTTTGGTTTTTTGTGACTTTTGGCCTAAATTGGAAATATCAATTCAGCCAAAAGCGCAACGCCTTGGTGCTGCGCTTTTTCCTCAGACATCCAAATGAATTTTTTTTTACCTTGATGGATAGATAATCACATATACATAAAATCTATGCATTTTTGGTTCCTTGTCAACAAATTGGTTGAGAGAAAATGCTCAAAAATAGGTCAAAAAATCACTCTCTGCCACCTTTCTGGACTAGGCGCTTTGCTTTTGGGAGTAGTTGTAGGAAAATCCATTTTCTCAACCTTGGAGAGGTCATTTTGCTTTCTTAATGACTCTATGAACAACTAGACATCCTAATATTTCCAATGCATCTTTAATAAGTGGATTTGGAGTAGTGGAAGGCCTTAAAACATTCTCCACAAGTTGGGCGTTGCGCTTTAGCAAAGAGGTGTTGTGCTTTTGACTCTGTTTTTGGTCATCATTTTCAAAAGAGGTTTTTGGCCAAATTAATATGAATTTGGGAAAACAAAAGGAGGTTTTTTCTAAGGACGTACAAAAATACAATAACCTCCTTCAGTGTTTACACAGGTATCATATATTGGGAGATATGAAACTTTTTTGGAGGCCTATTTCAGAAAAACAAATTCTCCATTTTTTCTTGTTTTTTTTAGACATCATTTTGTGGCACGTATTTCGAGAAAATGGAAATGAATTTCCCAAAACGGTGAGAGTGTTTTCTCCAAAACAACCTTATATACAAAAAAACTCTGCCAATTTTTCAAAACGTGTTATGGTTAAATATATATAAGTTCTTCTTTGACCCCTATTTTTGGCGTTGCGTTTTTGCAGACAGGCATTGCACTTTTACCTGTTAATGCATTTTTCAACCTTTTTCTCAGTAACTCTTGGGTTGATGATGTAATTACTCTGGTTATATGTTTATGTGATGTAATTAAGGGTGAATGGACTTTTTATAGTCATTTTGATGTAATTTTGTACCTCATTAATGAGGGGCATCTCAGTCAACTATATTTGGAGGATTTGCTTTAACCTCCCTAGTCATTAGGGTTTGTTGGAGATATTTCTGTGATCTGTTCCTACACTGAGGGATTAGACCCCTGAGAGAGGGGAAGATTTTTTTTGGTCTATATGTATCTCTTTTTCATAGAGAAAAAGGATTGGACATCAGAGAGTGAAAGGCTTGGGAGCTAGTGTACATCATATTTTTGCAAAAATAATACACAGGCAGTTGCAGCTATTATCTTGGGATTCATATGGTATGATGATTGACAATGTTTTTCTTTAGTTTTATCATCAGTTTACATGTTTACTTCTCTTTTCTACCATATGTATGTCTTCATATGATCATCTCTTGAGTTTATAAGTAGATTTCATAATTGCATGCTATGTTTGATGAGATTTTCCTATTTTTGTCTCACTTCTTCCGATAAATGAATTCATGAAAAAATGTTCATTTTGATCCTCACCTTTTTCATCCCTATACCACAATGAAAACCTACTTCTGTCACTGATCATACCTACCTTGCCCCATTATATCTCTGCAATTGATCATTTGAAACCTTAGCCCAGTCCCTAGACCTAGACTCTCATCCAACAAACTCCAAATTAAAACCTCACTAAGCTAAATACCTAGCCTAGTATATTTTTCTTTTTCTAGTCACCTTATTGACTGTGATCATTGAGAGAGCCCTCTCTGATTTGGTAGGGATAGATACCAAATCAAAATACCAGTTTGTGGTTACCTCTGTCGGTCTCCTTTTCAGCCTTAGGAGAACTGGTGGAGTGATAACAAGTGTTGTAAATAATCCATTTCTCCATTAAGGGGGAGTGTTGGATTAATGTAGAAATGAGTGTGAGTTTCAAAGTATGATTTATTGGTGTGAGTTTTCATAGATCTAGATGGTGTGAGTTATCATAGATCTAGAATGTGTGAGTTGTATTTTCTATAATAAGAATGTCAGATCCACCATGTCCGGATCTAGAATATTTATTGGTATAAAGTATGATTGATTGGTGTGAGTTGTCATAGATCTAGATGGTGTGAGTTTCCATATATCTAGAAGGTGTGAGTTGTATTTTCTATAATAAGAATGTCAGATCCACCATGCTCGGATCTAGAAGAGTCTTGCAATGTTATAAATGTATTGGCTATCTTAGTAATGAAATCAAGTGGTGTGTGAGACATTTGTCTATGGTTATGAATTTGCCTCTATTTTTATCTAAAGAAACCTATGCTCATATACAACCTTCAGAAAATAAACTCACACATATACAAAGTAAGGGACACCAGGAGTATATGCTCCTAAAACTCCGAAGGGGAAATTATATTAATTAAATCATTCCAGTCCCTTTATATAACTATAGGTGACCATAATAATTATGTCATAATTAGATATTTATTTCAAACCATCTCCATAACTATATCCACAATATCTCCATGAATCTCTCAATAGATATTCATCACTAACTTCTCACATTTCTTCTCATCTCTCATTCTCACGTAGACTTCTAGAATTGGTCTACATTATTACAATTCCATCATATTATTTAGACATTATTCATGATCACAAGTAGGAGTTATTCCTTCATACTCCCCCCTTAATAAATACTTGTGATCCAATAATTTTTGTCTTTCACTGGTCCTTTGAATTGGTCTCATATTCTTTTCTCACATCTTCAGTCTTATGTGATCTTTGGTCTTCATTTTTCATCTTGTACTTGCAAAACACAAACATTGTTGAAGTCCATAAAAAATTTACCATCCACCAAAATACATGGGTTGTCAGTCATTGTATTTGTTGGTTCTCTAGGAATCCTTTTCTTGTAAATGGTTCATCAACCATTCTTCAACATTTTTAGTCCCCCACACACGTATGAACCTTTAACAATCAATGCACCTGCATCACTTCTCCTACCTGGGTCTTTTAGAGGTGCACATGAAAGAAAATCTCGGTCCTTTTTACTCTCCTCTACATGCTCCCAATCCTATTTTCTAGCAACTTCATTGTGTACAATGATCTCTTGGAGAATTTAGTAGTGAAATCCTCATTTGCATTGATCACTGGCGCTTTTTGTTTGTGGAGGGAAAGGATCCCTTCAACCTTTCTTTCTATCCAAACACACTAATGGTTATTCTCTTTGTTGGAGGTCTCTAGGGTTATAGGGTGAGAATACTTGTGAGGGTGTCTTGAGGAATTTTTTTCATGGTAGTCTCAACATGTATATACTCCAGCTTTGGATTCTAGGCATTTGATTTAAATTTCTTATCCATCTCAACCATATGCCAATCCCAGTGCTCATCCCCTCCAGGAGGGAAACAATGGGTTTCTCTCCCTCAACATGTATTATAGACATATATAGAAGTAGGGAATTAAATGGCCTTAATTGAAGTATTGGCCTCCAAGGAACATAATCACAACAAAAACTCCCCTTCCCTTGAACATGGGATAAAACAAGTTGCTTGCATGGGAACATGACCTCCCATGGGAGGTCATGAAAATGAGTGTGGAATGACAAAATATGCTAAGTATATTGAGGGAAATCATGGTGTATGGAAGTCATTATGAAAATGAGTGTGGAATGATAAAACATTCTAAGTAGATTGATGGAAATCATGTTGCATGGAGGATAGACCACACCTATCAACCCTAATTACTCAACTTTCCTCCAACTCATGCATGTTTTCTGGCCCAGTTGTTGTGAGTTGTTGGCAATTTATCAACCCATTTGGGACATTACTGTAATTGTTGTTAAATTCAATATAAAAAATTGAAAGTTGCTATTTGTTATTTTGATGAAATCACTTAACAAAAATTCATGAAGATTGACACACTCAATATGGGTAAATTTGTCCAAGAGGTTGATATTGCAACATTAACAATCCTAATGAGGCCATGCAATGTCAATTTTTTTTATTTGTCAAACTTCTCTAATATTTTAGGGGATTTTTTTTTCTTCGTTTTGGTTATAAACATTAATAGAATTTTGGGTTGGATGAGAATATTTGGTCAAAATGTATATGGAAACTCATTCTCTGCACCCATACATTTGTAGCGAAATGGAAGAAATATAACTAGAGAATATGGTTTCTTAGGTATAATTTATTTCAAGGGAAAATCTCATGGGGAAACCCTTGGGCATTTCCCCACATTTCATGGATGGTACCTAGTGTGAACTTGGAAACATTTATTACAAAACCTGACCTGGTAGAAAGTCAAGTGAGGCATCAACAAACCCATCAAGACCAAGGATTGACCTTGATACCTCCCACATGAACCTCAAAGAACTCAACCACTCGAGCGATATAATCGTATATGGTTCTTCACAAGTGCCACATATGACACGATATGAAACATGATGAAACCCATCAAAAGGATAATGTTTGTCCTCATCAATTTGAAGTCTCCACTCTCAAATTTCTTTCACATAAATAAAAAGGCATTCCTTATTATTTTTTGGAATTCTTTCAGTACATTGTTGGGATTTTATAAATGAATTTTAACAAGTATATCAATAACTAAATCCGAAACAATTGCAACTATATTATAAAAAGTTCAAATGAATAGATACTTACCTACTCTTTAGAAGTGTAACACACATGACCCCTAAATACCCTTTCTAGGGATATGACATCAAAATTTTACTCGTTCAAATCATTTGTCTGAGGTCTTCATCCTCTTCTACTCGTTCGTAGCTTTCTAACGACTATTATCAGCTCTAATCCGACCTCTGGATTGCAAGATATGACCTCCCGAAGTTATACGGGCGTTATTAGTTGGGGTATTCAACGTTCGATGATGAACGACCCCTTTCTCACTGCACGCATACACCATGAAGTCCCGAAATCTCTCCACGTGGCCTTGGCCATTCAATGATCATCGTTTGACATTCTACATTTCGACGTTCAACAATCAATGATCGACGTTGAACATTTCAACATTCGAAAATCGACGATCGACATTGAACATTTCAGCATTCGACAATCGACGATTGACATTGAACACCCCTCTACTATACTATGCCCCAAATCTTTCAAACTCTCGAAATCCCAGAGTCTCGGTCGCATCAACAACCATGTTGGGCAGGCAGACATGAATTAGAGGCTAACACACGGTGAGGGCCAGGGGTGACATGACACATGTCCTCATTAGGGGGTGACATGTGTCATGCTATAATAGGCATAAGGGGTCTGTGAATTGTCCATATCCTGGTGACACGTGACACCTTAGTTGCGGGTCCACATCACCCTGGATGAAGTCAGTGAGACACGTCATCCCCAGTGATACAACCTTCTAACTTCTTTCCAATATCACAATCAAGATCTGTCCATGTAGATCCATGTATCGACGACTCCCATTACTTCACAACTCCAGACTTTGGATCTTACCAATTCCTCACATCGCAAATCCCCTAAAGAGCCAAGTCTTCAGACTCTCAAATCTAGTGCCACATGTCCTCTGCTTGTCAACCATTGAGATTCACTTCGTTGTTCGCGACTTTGGGAGTTTTCCCACTTTGAAAACTCTTGGCCAAGTTCCTTTGGAGTACTAAGTCTCTAGACTATAGGATCTCCTCCCACGTAGCCTCTCATCCAACGACTCTAGTCTAATGGATGACATTTGACAAGGGACAAGAGGGGGGGGCACATGTTTCTCCACGATGCATTCCCTATTGGTTGGACAGTTAAGAGGGGTTCTCAACGAAGTCCTTAGATAGACAGATGAGAGGGATCTCGAAGGATCTAAGGATCGACGGTTTACGTCACTCTGTAAATTTGACATTTGACATTCAGTGTTCTACATTGAACGTCGACATTCGACGTTCTACGTTGAATGTTGGCGTTCAGATTTCTACATTGAACATCCCTATGTCCTCACATTGATATCGTTGAATACCCAAACTTTCGAATAGTCGTTGATTTGTGGACACGCGTCCCTCTATTCTTAATGGTCCAAATTAACTTCGTGACTCTGACATTCGGGAGTTTCAACGTGAGACCACCCCTATCCTTCCAAAGTGGAACTTCACTGAAGTACTTAATGTTACCCCTTCCTAAGTCTGATCTAACGGCTGAGAGAGATCCCCACTGGATTTTTGGATCTACGGCCCTCATCAATTCATGACTACGGCCTCTAGCTATTTTCAAGGGTTGTGGAGTCACAAGTCTCGAAGTTTCGAAGCCAAAGTAGCTTCACTCCTTTCGGGCTTAGCGAGGGATTTCCAACCCTGGGTCATATGGGATCATATTCAGGTTCTGGGCTACACTCAACTCTTATTCAATAATTGATTAAGGGCAATGGGTATGATCCCTCGGTCACCTGGGTGGAAGGTTTGAAGGAAACTCCCTTCTCCGACAGAGTTGAACTTGACATTCCCGCTAAGGTAAACTCAAAAGGTTGGTAGGACTTAGACGTTTCAGTTAATCCTACCCCGACTCTCGTGCAGATTCACATCCCATAACTCTCTAGCGGCTAAACTGAGGTAAATCGAAGACCATGTAAATATAGCAGTTTACAGAAGCAAATGAGCATTTATAATAACTGTTCAAACACTGCAAAACTTAACCATAAACACATGCATTCAATCATCGCATCTAATGTATTACACAGAGTATGAAAATACTTATCAAAACTGGAAAATGTGAAGCAACTGCTGAAAGGGGTGTCTGTTTCCACCCAACCATAGGCACATCCACTCCTGACAGATTTACCGCTGGCCAACCCTGAGCTATACCATGATGCTCTGAGAGAGATTCTTTCTCCTTGCTCCACGACAGTTAGGGACGAAGGTTACTCTCCTCCTCCCACAGGATCTTGGCAACCGGTTTTCTCTACACAAGGAGGTCTGTGTGAGCACTTCCTCAGTCACTCGTCAGCCTCATTGATCCAAAAACAAAGGTATTACTGATAAATTGCAAGTTAGTTTAATGTACTTTTTGCATCAGATTGTTAAGAATGTGAAATACATAAACTTGTTATCTTGTTTGTGGAATATCAAATGTGACTTTTACTTGATGCTTATTAATGAATAAAGATATCAGCCATTAATATCCATGATGCAAAGGAAGAGAATAAAACAGCAAAATGGAAAGAGAAAAAGAGACAAGAGGTTGATAACGGAGTTCACCAGTCATTGGCTACGTCTCTGGGCTCGCTTCCAAGTGGAGGACCTCTTTATTGCTCTTTAAAATGCTCAAAGTCCTCTTACAATGCTCTTTGATGTTAGATTACATGCTTCATGTCTACTGTACAAGACCTCCTTGCTCAGATTCACGCATGCACCATCAAAATCCTTTCGACAACATGAGAAAAACACCTCTCAAAACATGAGAAAAGGCCAAAATTTACAAACTGCTCCTTCAAAACCCAGCATCAAAAAGTCTCCTACAAGCTTCAAAAAGCCTGGTTCTTATAGTTTTCAAGGCTCAGATGAGGAATCCCAACTTCCCTCAAGGTCTGGCCTCTTTCTGGGATCAAATCCCCCTCCAAATGGCCAAGATATGCCCAAAAAACCACTTTCTGGTCATAATATCAGGCCAATTAATTAAAAAAATACATAACAGGCTTAAAAAAAACCCACTTTTGTTAAATATACAATGTAGCCCCCTAGGGCTGGGCGCGCGCCCTCAAAATACGTTCATATGAAATCCATATGGCCAAGCGCCAGCCCTTTGGGCTACGCGCTAGCCCTGGATAGGCGCTAACTCATCGTTTTTGGGCATGTTCCATGGAACCAAGGCCTAAAATAGGTAAACCCTTAGCGCCTTTTGGTGGATAAACCCCTGGATTTAGGGCGGATACCATGTAACCTCCCCTTTAAGTGCGCGCTGGTGGTTTGGTAAGGTGCCCGTGCCCTAGATATATGGTGTGTTGCAAGTGACCACGGGCTGGGGCTAAGCCCCAGCCCCCCCCCCCCCTTCCGTGCCATTTTACAACCTTGCAATTTAAATACAATTAAACGTCTTTTATTTAACAAGTAATATAGTAGCACATTGGTAAAATGCCTCTTTGTCAAGGCGCTTGGGCTTGGTAATGGTTGTGGGTTCAAAACCCATGGACCTCCAATATTTTTAGAACTTGCCATATGAATTACTGAATGGGTGCCACGTGGCACCACCTCATTTGCTCGAACTTTGCCACGTGTCCAACTCTGATTGGATTTGCCATCCACATCTACCCAGTCAATTGTTGCCACTTGTCACACTGCCATCAGTCCAAGTTTGCATCATGAGGTGTCGTTGGTGATGTCATGTTAACGTCAACATTGACTTTTTTCCAGTTTGACCCTTGACTTTTTAGTTGTTCGAGAAAATGGTCAGAGTACGATAACTCTCGCATACAATGTCCGTTTGAGAAAGTAAATATACTGTGGGAATCCATGCGATGAGCTGGTCGCAATGGAATTGGTTTCATCCAATTATGAAAACTTTGATTTTTTGATCATTTTCTGAGCCTGGGGAGCCTCCTGGATCACTCATTTATCAAATTGTAGCGAGACCCTGCTCATGGATTCTTACAGCCAGAACGAGCTTGCTTCTCAACTTTTCTCTCAACTCCAGAGTCAAAAACATGCTCTCTTCTCTTCTGGAGATTGTTTTTCTCTACTCTGCTTCCTTGCAGATCTGTCTTTGTCCCCCGAATTACTTCCTTTCTTTCCTTCCTCAACAAGGTTGTGTGGGTGTGAATCCCCAACTCGTGGTCAGGACTATAAGCCTTACAGATGGGTACCCTACCCCATCTCCTCATAAACTCTTGAGGAGGGCCTTCCAACTACCAGCCTGACTGGTAATTCATTTATGGGTCAGATGATTGTCGAGCAATTACACCCAGTAGGTATTGGTTTGGTGAGGGTCATCTCAACTATTATTGGTTTCCCTCACCATCTCTATCATATCATCCATGGTCTATCTTGGCAAACTCCCCCCTTTCAGCAGTTGTGCAACACATATCTAATTTTTATTAATAACAAAAAATTCATACATTGACCCTTTTATACAAAGGTTCATCAATCAAACATTCACACATATTTAGTTCGCCATAGTCTCTTGGTCAGTTATAGTTATATTCAAAAACTGGGGGAAAAAAGGGTATTGCAATCCCCTCCCCCTTAAAGGAACATTGTCATCGATGTTCTATATGTCGATGTGCTCTGTATGTACAAAAGTAAACAAAAATGGATATGCTTGTTTCATGGCATCCTCCATTTCCCATGTAGCCTCATCTGGGCCAAAGTGTTTCCACTACACCTTGACCTGTGCAATGGTTTTGTTCCCGAGTGGGGTTTTTTTCCTATCTATTATGCATTGAGGTTATGGCAGGAATTCTCCCTCAGGTTCCACTTGTATCATAGGCCAGTCAATAATATGATTAGAATAATGTACATACTTATTTAACAAAGAAACATGGAAACCATTATGTTCCTTCACTGTGGGAGGAAGTGCTAGTCGATAGGCTACTGGTCCCACTCTATCTAAAACTTCAAAGGGTCCACAGTCCTTGGCACAAGCTCCCATCCTCAAAGAAATTTTCTTGGGTCTAACTCGGAGATACACATGATCCCCTGCTTTGAACTCTCTAGGAGTCCTTTTCATGTTTGCATAGCTCTTTTGTCTATCCTGGGATATATTCATATTTTTTCCTATCTAAATTACTTGTTGTTCCATTTCCTTTAGCATATATGGCCCAATTGTAACTCTGTCTACTGGGTTGTTCCAACTGATTGGAATGTTGCATTGTCTTCCATAGAGGGATTCAAAAGGGCTCATTTTTAATGACTCTTGATAGCCATTGTTGTAAGAAAATTATACAAGCGGTAGGAAGTCCTCCCACTTATTGGGTTGATGCATTACATGCATCCTCAACATGTCTTCTAACACTTGGTTTACACTCTCTGTATGTGCATCAGTTTGAGGGTGATAGGTTGTACTAAAGAGCAATTTTGTTTCAAAACCAACAAACAGAGATTTCCAAAAGTCTGAAGTAAATTTTGTATCTCTGTGAGATATAATTTCCTTAGGCATGCCATGCAGTCTAAATATCTCTTTCATTGGCAATATATATTGCCTTGCAAGTTGACTTGACGGGTATGAAGTGAGAAGCCTTTCTCAATTTTTCCATAACTACCATGATGGCATCGTTCTTTTTGGTCGATATTGGTAATCTTGTGATGAAATCCATGGAGATGGTTTCCCATTTCCATTCAGGAATTGGTAGGGGCTGCAACAACCCTGTTGAGTGTCGGTGCTCTACCTTGACTTGCTAACATTCTAGACACTTAGCTAAGTAATCAACTATGTCTTTTTTCATTCCAGGCCAGTAAAATAGTTTCCTAGTGGCCGTGATCATTTTCTGATAACCGAGATGACCAGTATATGGTCTTTTGTGTAGTTCATCCATTATGAACCTCTTCAAGTCATCACAATTCAGAATATACAATCTTCCCTTGTAAGTCAGCAAGCCATCATTAAGCATCTTATATCCTTCTTACTTCATCCTTGTGGGCTCTTGCTTTAGGTATGATGTCACGATCTTGAAAAATGCATGCATTTCTTGTGCACTTTTGATTCTCTCTTTGATGCTTGATTCACTGACGCTTACAACTGCCAAGTGAACCACTTTCATTCTTCTACTAAGGGAATCAACCACCCTATTCTCCTTTCCTTTGAAATGTTTGATTTGAAAATCAAACTCACTAAGGAGAGCCATCCACCTAGCTTATCACACATTGAGTTTTGGTTGGTCAAACAAATACCTCAACCCACTATGGTATGTCATAAGTAAAAATATTCTACCTAAGAGGTAGTGCCTCCACATTTTTAAAGCATGCATTATGACAACCATTTCCATATCGTGGGTCACATAATTGACTTCATGCTCATTCAATTTTCTAGATTCGTAGCAAATCACATGTCCTTCTTGCATAAGGACTCCTACAAGCCCTTCCTTGCATGCATGTGTACACACAAGGAAGTCCTTGTTTGGGTCTGCAGTCTTCAGTACAGGCACATTGAATAGAAGGTGTTCCAACTCTTGAAATCTTTCTTCACATTATGATGTCCAAATGAATTTAACCCCCTATTTCTGAAGGGGGGTGATTGGGAAACCAATCTTGGAGAATCCCTTTATGAACCTCCTATAATATCCTACTAGGTGCATAAAGGATATGATATTGGACACATCCTTTGGGGTAGGCCAATCCATGATGGCTTTAATCTTGTCAGGATCAATTGCCACTCCTTCCTCAGAAATAACATGGCCTAAGTAATGGACTTTTTTCTGAAAAAAGTCACACTTACTAAGCTTAGCATAGAGGTGATGTTCTCTTAGTACTTGGAGTACTAGCTTGAGATGTTCTTCCCTATTCTTGGAATATATTAGGATATCATCAATGAAAACCAACATAAACCTATCCAGGAAATTTTTGAATACGTTATTCATTAGCACATAAAAGTGGTTGGTGCATTGGTAAGCCCAAATGGGGGGCTAAACTCCACTGGGTAGGGAAAGGGATGTGGTTGAGAGGCTGGGAAAAAGGGCTAAGCTAGAGAGCTTATTGACAAGGGAATATTATAATGTATTTTCCTAAAATACTAAGGTTTGGGAAATAACCCTTGTTATCCTAAGTTTCTTTGGGGAGAGGAATGAATTCCAAGTGGAGAGGAACGAGCTCCCAAGAGAGCCACGTGTCAACCTGGGTGCATGCAGTTTTATGGGGGAAAATTCATCGTTGTGGGGGGTTGATCACCATTCTTTCCATCCTTCCCATGCCTGCATGCACTCACAAGTTGAGCCATGAACTCCATTGTTGACCTCTGCAACCTCTGAAACCAGCAACCCGTGAAACTAACTTGTTTGTCAGTGAGGCACAACATGATCGTGCAGTGCCTAAGCCACATCGCACCCTAGTCATTTTGCTATTGCTACCCATGTTTTTCTATGGACTGGTGTGGCTTGTTTTCATTACCAGAACCCATACCCAATTTTAGTACTGTGGTTACCCATTTGACTTAGGAGTTGGACAAAAGAAGCAAGTTGTCAGGCCTGTGGTTTGGAAGAGGCAAGTTGTAAGGCTCGTGGATTGAAGAAGTAGGTTTTCAGGCCTATGAGAAACTCTCTCCACGTAAGAGAGATTGTTGGGGAAGTGATTCCTCCTGGAGGGATTCCATAAGTAGCTACAAAGCTCTAATAATTCTTGATCCAACATGTTGCTAAAGCCCTGGAAGGGAAGTGGAGCAACCGATGGACTGTGGAACAATGAAGGTGTATATTCTCGGGGTGGGACAAGCATGTGGGGAATGAGAGTCTGTGAGCGGTGGGCGTAAGTAGGCTCTTGGGAGGGGATCCTTCCTATTGCATTGTGCGACTTTTCGTAGTCTCGGCCTAGCTTAGGAATCCCTTGCCCTGGTGGAGTTTAGTTCCATCTCGTGGATGACCATTGTTGGTAGCTTGGAGCAACGTGGTCTAAGGTTGGGAGGTTCGTGGAAGGTTTGCATGCAGTTGGTGACTTTAATAAAAAGATAAGTACCATTTCTATGTTAATTGTATGATCTGTATCATGTACATGTCTTTATATTTGTAAGAATTGCATGTGTTGTTGCATGTATGTTTTACCGTTAATTCCGCATAAATCTGTGTTGTAGCAAAATGATTATGTCTGTTGAAATTTACATTATAAATGTATGTTAGCAAAAAGTAGATGTTGTTTTAAAGTCATTACGTAAGGTATTTTTCGCAAAAATGAAAGCAAGTGGTTCTACAAGGTAGCATGCCCCGACTTGGGTAGTTGGGGGTGTTACAAATTGGTATCCGAGTTTGAACATGGCAATTTATTTTGAAGTAGTGTGCCCCAGACTTGGCAGCCCAGGGAAATTACAAATTGGTATTAGATCCCATGATTTCAACATTGAATCTGGATGGGCCACAAATGTGGAATTTGGAGTCAAAATTCCACAAGGATTTGATGTAGAGAGTGCCAGACCGACGTTGAGGTATCTCTATGGTGGTATTGGAAAGCTCTGGAGGTATAGCAGTTTGAGAAAGTTAGTAGATAAAGGAGATCGCAGTAACCATGGGTTTGGAACCACAAAAGTTAAATTTGGGTCGTTGGATTTATTCGGGAAGGGACATGCCCCTCACAACCGTCGGATCTGGAGTTTCAACAGTCTGGGGGTTGTGCAGTGTTTCAGCAGGGAGATTCTTCGAAGTCCCGAAGTTCAGAACTAATCTGGACCGTCCAATTTCCAAGGACGTGTGTCCACATATTAACCAATGTTCGGAGTTTCGACAGTTCGAGGGGTGTTCGGTGTTTCAGTAGAGAAATCCTCTGAAATCCCAAACTCCATAGTTAATCTGGACCATTCGTGTTTGAGGACACGTGTCAACAGATCAACCTATTCATAGTTTCGAAATTTTAGGGTTTGTATGGTATTTCAGTAGGGAAATCCTCTGAAGTCCCTGAGCCCAAAGCCCCGAAGCTCCAAAGTCTCAGAGTGATTCTCAACTGTAGATCATTCGGGAGAAGGTGGACCATTGGATTTCCCCAAGTGGTTCTACTGTTCGGTGTTTGGGGAAATTCGTTGGAGATTGTGTGGAGTAGAGTTTTGTCGAAGTCCCGAAGCTACGGGAAGCAATTGTTCAATAGTCGGCAATTCGACAGTTTTGAAAAAGTGTTGATGAGAAGAAATCATTGAAGTCCCGAAGCATCGGATATGACGTTGACCTGATCAACAGTTTGACAGTTCAACAATTTTGAAAAAGTGTCGATGAGAAGAAATCATCGAAGTCCCAAAGCGTCATATATGATGTGGCATGATGACGTCAGCTAGGGTGACATGGTCCTACCCTAAGTTTTCCACGTGTCACTTTCTTTTGTACCTTTGACATGCCTTAGATGCCAATTGTGACCTGACATGTGTCACTCATCAATGGGGCCACGTGTCACCATCTTATATGCTAATAGCAGTACTATGTGGAGCCCGAAAAAGTTAAGGGGTTCGAGAATTCGGTGTTCAGAGAAAATAATTTGATGATGAAGGAAGAAATTTTGGATCCCTGAAGTCCCGAAGTTCCGAAGTCACGAAGCATCGAAGTGACATGGCTTGATGATGTCACTGGGGGTGACGTGTAAAAACAAGATGAGTGCCACATGTCAATGTGTTTTGTGCTTTGAAAAGACTAGTTTTTCCAGTTAGAAATTGATATGTGTCACCCCTCATATTGGGCCACGTGTCTGCTTCTTGAGATCTTCCACGTAGCACCCCCGGTGTGCAATACTAAGTGGACCCAGGGAGTTTGCCAATTTGGTATTCGGAAGGAATGAAATGTGAGGAAGGTGAAACCCCTGAAGCTCTGAAGAGCAGAGTAAATCCTAACCGTTGATCGGGAGAGGACACATGACAGTAGATCTCATATTCTGGAGACTTGGAACTCCAGAGGATTCAAGGCATAATCAGTCGAGGTCGAGGACTTCCGAAGGTCAGAATCCATCTCAACCGTTGATCACAAAGGACACATGGCACCAGATCCCAAGGTTCGGAGAAGTGGTACTCCGAAGGAATTGAGTTGTAGGTTGCTTGAGTCGAGAAGTCCCGAAGGGCCGGAGCTAATCTTGACCATTGATCGTGAAAGGATACACAGAGAAATGTGAGATCAGTAATGGGTGAGATCATGACCGTCAAATCCATGCGAAATATATCAACGGACGAGAACGATTGCGGAAATCCAAAGGCAAATTAACGAGGGGGATATTTCACATTCCACAATCAATTGGGATCGTACATCTCCATCGAGAGGAATATCAATGGTGGACGTTGATTTTCTCTCCATCACACATCTTTCCATTGTGGAAGTCGGGGTTGTTAAACTGTGAGCATGTTCAAGTTCCGCAATCGATCAAGACCGACGATCTTAAAGTGATCGACAAATCAACGTTTTTTCCAGTTCTGGGGAATTGAAAGTTTGGAGTTGAGTGAACCTCCAAAGTTCTAGAGCCCCAAAGCTCTAGATAAGCACCTATCTGTCAGCACTAGGTCACAACCTGTGGTCATATGATATTGGGGGCTAAAGAAAAAGGGCTAAGTCCCTGAATTTGTTTTTTGAAAAACAGAGAAGGGCTTAGAGAAGGAGCCCGTGGGGTTTTTGATTTGTACAAACCTACACCTAATGAAGTAAAGAAGGCATGTAAACCTGAAGAGAGGATCCAACACAGATCCAAGGGCCAATTCGACTATGATATGAAAGAATCCATGTTCAGGGATTGCATCATTGAAAAGACAAATTGTTCAAATATCTATAACTTCCTGCTCAAAACTCAGAATTGAGCATGGAAGTAGGCATTGGAAAGGTATTGAACAATAGAAGATAATTATTCACCCAGAAATTGGATCTGAGCAAACAATTTCTCAAGAAATTAGCATAAAATAAGTCTGATATATTAATGAATCAGAATGGTTCGTGTTTTCATAAAATTATTGAGAACAATTAGCCTGATAAAGTTATGTTGGTTGGACATTTTTGAAGAATTACAGTTGTCTAAATGGAACAGAGTTATCACAAAGTGAAAAGAGATGGATGATGCACAAGAGGCTTACAATCAAGAATATGAAATCAGAGGGATGGATGTCCACTTGGGGTGGAAGGAACAAACTCCAATGGACATGGAGAAGAAAAGGATGATAACATGAATATGGTAGAAACCATTAGAAATTTGCAAAAAGATGTCCAGAGTCACAAAGTTGATAATGAAAGACAAAGAGTAGCAGGAATACTTCAACATGAATTTAATACAGATCCTAGAAAAAAATGAAAATAAGTTGGTTAAGGAGAGTGGCTCCAACAAATCAGGACGCCGCAAGACCCCTGAGAAAAAAGGAAGATCAAGGAGTGGTAGAAGACATCACCATCACTCTCAAAGGCAATCCAAAAAGAGGGCACATAGAAGCTCAAGTCCATCCCCTGCCAGGAAGCATAAGAGGTATGGGGTGGATGAATTGAAAGGAGAAATGAACAAGATCAAGCTTCCTTCTTTTGATGGTGAACAAAAGAAGGATGAAGATGTCAAGACATGGTTGTTGGGCATGAGAAAATATTTCCAATTGCATAACTATTCTTCTCATGCAGAAGGAAGAATTGTTATTTATCAACTGAAAGGAAAGGCATCCATGTGGTCGGGTCAGCTTGTGCAAGTGTAACACATCAGAGAGAAAAATGTGAGTTGGAAGGAATTCAAGAAGCATTTTGAGAAGAAATACTTAACCAAGAGGTATTATCACAAAAAGATGAAAGAGTTCTTTGAACTCAAACTGGACAGCATGACCATTGATGAGTATGAAAGGAGATTTTTAGAACTGTCGAAGTATGTCTCCTTCATCAAGGATGAGACCGTTAAGAGTCATAGGTACCTGAGTGGGCTGTCATCTTTCATCAATGACAATATTCAATATGATGACCCCAAAACTTTGGAGGAAACCATAAGAAGAGCCAAGTGCTTATATGATCTGCAAAAAGGAAAGCCTACTTTCTAGAAGGCTTGGGAGGACAAGAAGAAGTTTAAGAGGGAACATAGGCAAAAGGAGAACAAGCCACCATTTTTCAAAAATAGTCCCCAAGGAGAACCATCCTTTAGAGAACACAAAATGGCTGAGGTAGTTGGGAAAAGGCCAAGGCAAACACCCTTTCAATGTTGGGGTTGTAAAGGAGACCATATGTATAGATTTTGTCCTCACAAAAGTGACAAAGTGAGAGTTGTCCACAATGTACAACAAGTTGAAATAGTGGAGGATATGGGCACAAGTGTTTCAAGGATCTATGCATCCCTGAATAACAAGCAAGCAGAATTTCAATCACACATGATTGAAGTAGAAGGTATGATCAATAACCATGCATTTACTATTTTAATAGCTTTATGAGCTAGTCATAGCTATATAGATCCTAAGGTAGTGGAAAGATTGCATTTTCCAAGAAGAAAGCATGGGAAATCTTGGCTGGTGCAGTTGGCTACAGGAGCCAAGAGAAAGGTTATTGAGTTAGTTAAATCATGTCCAGTGGACATGAATGGGCTAAGTACCAAGGTAGATTTGAACATCCCGCCCTTGGGTTCATATGACTGTCTAATTGGTATGGATTGGTTAGACCAACACCATGTTGTCTTACACTATCATAACAAGACATTCACTTTCCTGAATGAGGAAGGGAACCCAATAATAGTCCAAGGAATTTCCAAGGAAGTTATTGTCCGAGAGATCTCAACAATGCAGTTGAAGAAGTGTTATAAGAAGGGCCGCCAAATATTTGTAGCTCATATGGAGAAAGCACCTAAGGATAAGTTTCCAAATCTTGAGGACCATGTTGTCCTAAAATACTTTTAGGATGTGTTCAAGGAAATACCAGGACTACCCCCAAAGAGAGATATTGATTTCTCTATAAATTTGATGTCTGGAGCAGCTCTAGTATCAAAGACTCCCTACCAGATGAGTACTCCAGAGCTCAAGGAGTTGCAAATGCAACTTGAAGAGCTTCTAAAGAAGGGGTATATATGCCCAAGTGTGTCACCTTGGGGTGCCCCAGTTTCATTTGTGAAGAAGAAAGATGGGACATTGAGATTATGCATTGACTTCAAACAATTGAACAAAGTGACTATAAAGAACAAGTATCATTTGCCAAGGATCGATGATCTCTTTGATCAATTAAAGGATGCAAGGATATTCTCAAATATTTATCTCAGGTCAGGATACCATCAAGTAAGGATAAGAGATGAAGACATCAACAAGACCGCCTTCAGGACGAGGTATGGTCATTATGAGTTCACAATGGTGCCATTTGGGTTATCAAATGCACCAGTTGTTTTCATGTGCCTAATGAATGGTGTTTTTTGAGAATACTTAGACAAGTTTGTCACTGTATTTTTGTATGACATCCTTGTATATTCCAAGTCATATGAAGAGCATGAACATCATTTGAGGATCATGTTACAAGTGTTAAGAGAGCATCAGCTATATGCCAAATTGAGCAAGTGCTCATTTTATCAGAATCGAATTCACTATTTGGGATATATCATATCTGAAGAAGGGATAGCAGTGGACCCTGAAAAGATTGAAGCTATTAAAGGGTGCACAACACCGAAGAATGTGACAGAAGTTAGATCCTTCATGGGTCTAACTGGTTACTACAAAAGATTCGTTGCAGAGCTTTCAACGATTGCTCACCCGATTACTTCCTTGCAAAAGAAGGGGGTGAAGTTTCAATGGACAATAGAATGTGAAAAGAGCTTCCAGCAATTGAAACAGTTGTTAACCCGTGCTCCAATTCTGAGGATTGCAGATCCGAATGAAGATTTTGTGGTTTTCACATATGCATGCAAAGAAGGACTTGGTGGAGTCCTTAATCAGAACGGATTTGTGATATGTTTTGAATCCAGAAAATTGAAAAAGCATGAAAGGAGCTATGCCACTTATGATTTGGAGTTGGAAGACATAGTGCACGCCTTGAAGAAGTGGAGGCACTACCTCATAGGAAAGAGGTTTGAGCTGAGGACATACCATAATGGTCTAAAATTTCTATTTGATCAACCAACTTTAAATGCAAGGCGGAGCAGATGGTTAGAATTCCTCTATGAGTATGACTTTGATATCAAGCACATCAAAGGAAAAGCAAACAAAGTGGCTAATGCACTTAGTAGGAGAGTGCATGAACTACATGCTACAACCATTAGCATGTATCAAATTGATCTTAAAGGCATAATTTATGATGCTACAAAAACAAATTTGCAGTATATTGAGACCCGAAATTAACATCCCCACTACCCTATTATACTCGTCATCTATACCTTTTTTGGCTTACCTAAGCTTGGGTGAATGACAAGAACGCTACCATTAGTCGTTGATAAGGTCATAAGGTAAAGTGTGATTAATTCATGCATTTTGTGGTTTATTGAGCTAGGAAATTAAACATTTCATGTACTAATGCTTTAATTTGCCATGTATAATCTTTGACCTCTAGATAAATCCAGGCTTCCTGTACCAACTCAGCTATTCGGTACTTGTGCACCAAAACTGCCACTGTCTGAATCTGGTACCAAGCACATTCGGTACTGAATCTCACCTGTTGCGATCCAGTACCAATGGTCGTGGACTGTTGTGATCCGGTAGCACCATCTGTGCACTGTCGTGATCCGGTACCACCATTTGCGCACTGTCGTGATCCGGTACCATCTACCTGTCGTGATTTGGTACCAATATAGAGAGTCGAATGTAGCAAGTTTAGTCCAGATCACGCCTAAGACAATTGTTGGATGTTTATTTGCTTTAGCAAGGCTATGTTAGAATAGTTTGTTGATTGCCTCATCCTCATGCACTTCATGTCATGAGGATGAAGCTAAAAGATGTAACAGAATAATTAAATTAACAATTGACTGATTTGCAAATCATTTCACCTCCTTGTGTTTCATGACTAAGACTGTTAAATAGTCGTGGCAAGGATGGTGGAAGTGTGGAGAGAGTTAGAATATTACAACATGTGAAGCAGTGTGTTATATTGCAGAAGATATTCTGAGTGAAGATTAATAGAAATACGTCATTTATCTCCATGTCTTGATTGTCTATGATTAAATGTGAGTTGAGTTGTTAGCATAAGTTTGATTCTATGTTTGAAATTTGAATGAGAGTAATGTGTGGGTTGAAAGCAAGCTTATTGTAGACTCCAGTCGTTGACCTGTTGAAGCAGCAAGGGCCCACTGCCCAACAAAGGTCAACATCTTTGTAGATTAGTATTAGCATTTGTTTTTAATAGTGTAAATGTTAAATTAGCTTAAGCTTTAATTTTCTCAGAAGATAGTAGTACAGCATAGAGTAGGATTTCCATTATATGATTGCTTAGAGATCTTTACTCGCTCTGCTTTTGCATATGCTCTATTTTTATGAATTTGATTTTGTTTCATAGACATGAATGTTGGCAGCAGTAGTCAGACATATCTGAAGGAGAACTAGTGAAGTTCACAACAACACATTGTGAACCACAACATACTCAATATATTGACTGTTGAACTACCCATGCCATGTCTTGATGATTGATGTGTGATTTCCCTTTCAGAAGTGTGGATTGCATAGTTAGTTTTTCTGGGTCAAATAACAGAGTTGATCTATCAAACCAACTCCATCTCATACTTGCATGTGCCATAATGGAGTAGATAGCCTCTCTCTGAAAGACAACCAAGTGCATTTCAGTTTGTTATTTTGTTTTGTTTCCAGCATACATAATTTAGAATAGTTCTATACTCATGAAATTAGAATTACCTTTCTTATTGGTGTCTTGTAACTCTGTTGATTACGAATCTCGGATTGATAATTAATGAGTGAATTATACTAAACATATAAGCAGCACAACATTTTGGCGTCGTTGTCGGGGAGTTGCAAACGGTAGGAAGTGATTTTTAGCTTAGATTGTTTGCATACATTTTTAATGCTTTTAAAGGCTACTTGAGGGAGGAGGATAAAATGTTTAAGACATGAGTGAAGAGCCACGCGACCAATAGTGTGGGGTTCTCCGAAGCCAGGTTGCCTTCTTACCTTCTAGATAGAATTAGGATTTCAATTCAGTTGAGAATCAAATTTTCATTTTATGCATAGATATAGAGATAACAAGGATAGATTTGTAAGCTCTAAAGATTCAAAAACAATCCCCCCACTAATCCAACTAAAACTGGTGCATGAAAAATTCCACCAAGAGAAAATTCAAGGGGAGCCAGCGAGGCTCCAAAAGGAGAACCTAAAACGGAAGAATCGACACTTGGGCAGGTAGAACGTGAGTTTGTTGAACATTGAGGAGACACAAAAAATCCAGTTTCTGAACCATCCATCAGTCAATGGGTATATCCACTTGTCATAGTTCCCAATAAAAATGGAAAGTGGAGGATATGTGTAGACATCAGGGAGTTGAACAAAGCCACCCATAGGGATTATTTTCCCTTACCATTTATTGATCAGGTGTTGGATACCTTGTCTGGAAAGAAGTATTTTTCATTCCTAGATGGGTTTAGTGGTTACAACCATATACAAATAGCACCCGAAGACCAGGAGAAGACCACTTTCACTTGCCCTTGGGGTACCTATGCTTATAGGGTGCTTCCTTTTGGACTTTACAATGCTCCAACCACTTGTCAAAGGGTTGTCCTAGCCATTTTCTCTGACTTGACCAATGATTGTGTGGAAGTCTACATGGATGACTTTACAGTCCATGGACAAGACTTCCAGGAAGCATTGACCAGGCTAGAAAAAGTCTTGATTAGGTGTAAGGAAACTAATATTTCCTTAAGTAATGAAAAGTCAACAATGATGCACACTGAAAGTATTGTTTTGGGACATCACATTTATGGTTCTGGAATGAGAGTTGATCCGGCAAAGATTTATATTATCACACAAATCAGAATACCTTCCTCACAAAAGGAAGTTCGTAGCTTTTTAGGACATGCGAGCTACTATAGAAGATTCATTCCAAATTTTACAAGCCTAGCTACCCCTTTATTCAAGTTATTATCTAAAAAAGCCGAATTTAAGTGGGATGATGAATGCCAAATATCTTTTGAAATTCTAAAACAGAAATTGTCAACTACCCCTGTATTAAGAGGACCAAATTGGTCCCTTCCTTTTCATATCTGTATCGATGCCTCAGACACAGCCCTTGGGGAAGTTCTTGGACAAATAGAAAATCAAATGCCCTATGCTATTTACTTTGTCAGTAAAAATCGGTCTCCAGCTGAAGTTAATTATACGGTCACAGAAAAAGAATTGCTAGTTGTAGTCCATGCTATCAATAAATTTAGACACTATATTACAGGATATCAAGCTTTTGTACACACTGATCATTCAACCATCAAATTTTTAATGAACAAACCTGTAACAAATCCTAGAGTTACATGATGGCTCTTATTATTACAAGAGTTTAGTATAAACAGTATTGATAGACCTGGTAAAGATAATCTTGTGGTTGATTTCTTATCTAGAATGATTCATTTGGGAGATAACACACCAGTAGAAGATAACTTTCCCGATGAAAATTTGTTTTCTATTTCTACATTCACTCCTTGGTATGCAGATGTATCTAACTATCTTGTGACAGGGAAGATGCCTCAGAAATTGTCTCCTAGAGAAAAACATAAAGTAATTCAACTAAGTGCAAATTACATGTGGCACGATGATTGCCTCTACAAAACAGGACCAGATTTGGTGATCAAGAGATGTGTAAGGGAAGATGAAATTCATGATATTCTACAAGCCTTCCATGATGGTCCTTGTGGAGGACACTTCGCAGATAAGAGGACCGCTTACAAAGTTCTGCAATCTAGTTACTACTRGCCTCATATTTTCCGAGATGCTAAAACCTATGTATCCAATTGTGATGAATGACAACGAATGGGTAAGCCTACTGCACAAGACCAAATTCCACTTCAAGCCCAAGTAGTTATTGAGCCTTTCGAGAAGTGGGCATTAGATTTTGTAGGGCCCATTAACCTTGCATCTAAAAAGAAAAAGTATATACTTGTATGCACCAACTATGTGACTAAATGGGTCGAAGCAAAAGCATTACCAACTGCAAGTGAACAATCAGTGGTAGACTTCCTTTCTAATGATATCTTTACTATATTTGGTGTACCTCGAGAGATTGTGACTGATCAGGGAACTCAATTTACCTCTCATCTAGTTAAATCTGTTACAGAACAGTACCAAATCAAACACAGGAAATCTACACCCTACCATCCAAAGGAAAATGGACAAGTAGAATCTACCAACAAAGTTATTGAGTCCATTCTTACCAAAATAGTATAGCTACACCACAAGGATTGGGCTGACAGATTATTATAAGCCTTATGGGCTTATAGAATCACCTGGAGGAATACAACAGGACATACACTCTATGAGTTGGCGTATGGGAAGCAGGTGCTTCTCCCCATAGAATTCCAGATCAAAACCTTCAGGACTGCAGTACAAGTTGGCATGAACTTGGATGAAACCCAACAACAAAGACTCTTGCAGCTTAATGAATTGGATGAAATCAGGCATGAAGCACTTAAAAGAACCACCCTCATTCAAGAGTAGAGAAAAAAATGGCATGACAAGTATCTCAAAAAGAAAAATTTTCAACAAGGAGATTGGGCCCTCCTGTATGACAGCAGATTCAAGAACTTCAAAGGTAAGTTAACTACTCGTTGGATGGGACCTTACGAAATTGAAACTGTCTATGATAATGGTTCAATTAGGATAAAGACAATTGATGAACAACAGACACCACTACTTGTGAATGGTCACCAGTTGCAAATTTACAACAAACCACTGTCAAAAGAGGAATTCTTGACTCGTATACTACAGAATTCAGATATGCAGGTGATCAGAAAGGAAGGAGATCCTCCTACTAATCCACATTGATTGATTGGTTTATTTGAAACTTTTGTACATAGGTGTGGATCGAGTTTTGTTAATAAGATGAAGGTAACAAGAGATTCTTACCTCCTTTTGTTTCACTTTCACAATTTTTTTTGTAAATAAATTTCAATAATTTATTTGATCCTTCATGAACTTGCTAAACATTAGTTTTTAGGCATCGACAATATTATGTTCTGCTTCGGTACAAGAAATCTTGTTCTGGTTCGGTACCGACAGTTCGGTACCAGAAGTCTGTCCTTCTATAGTACTATCAGGACACATTACCTAATTGACAAAGCATGCTACACATATTTAAAAATCTTATGTCAATTAATCTGAAGAACGAAGCCATGCAACAACCACTTAAGCCGGAACCAAGAAGTCGAATGCAGTATCAAATGGCATCCCTTGTGAAGCAATAATTTCTTTTGGTTATGTTGACCACTAAAGGGAAGTATTTTAATTTCTTTTTGTTCTGTTGCTAGCTAAAAAGAAGTATTTTAATTTATTTTCGTTATGTTGCTAGCTAAAAAGAAGTATTTTAATTTCTTTTGGTTCTGTTGCTATCTAAACAGAAGTATTTTAATTTCTTTTGGTTTTGTTGCTTAAAAACAAAATAAAAAAAAGAGGGACACAATCTTTACCTATGAATGCTCAAAGAACCATAATCCGCTTCAAAGACTAGAAGTTGCCTTTATCCAGTATTTTAGCATGATTAAAGGGACACAAATATATTAGCCTACAAGTAACTATCTCACCCTAACCAGACTTCAATAGTATTCATTGGATTATCTTACTAAAGAGTAACATATGAGTATATGAACACTCTCTACCATGGGAACATTAGGAATTTTTTTATGGAAGAGGATGTATCAGTGCCCTAAGGAAACTTTAGGTCATTCTCTTATGGACAAACTCAGACAAAATTATACATTTGGATCACTCTAAAGAAATAATGTGCATAAAAAGTTTATTTTTCCTTCAGACAAATCTTTAAAAGACATTCAAAGAAGAGCATATACCTTCCAACCCAATACCATCCCAACTTGTAAAAAGGTTTTCAGACGAGCCTCCCCTGTCACCATGCAAAGCACTATTTAATAAAAAACCAAAATAGGTGACTATGGACAAGAAGCCTCTGATGGAAAAAGGGTTTAAGAGACTAACCCGTCGGGATACTGAACAGGTCCGTTGGCAGTGGGTACCAGTCTGTGGTATGACTAGGCAAACCCATCAAGGTACTAAACATGCCTGTTGGCAATGGGGCATTCTGCCTGGGGAAGGGATCTCTCACTAATTATCACAACTACCCCACCGAAGTACTCAACAAGCTTGCTGGCAGTGGGTTATGGTTGAGAAATGTCTCATCTATACTTGTCTGATTGAAAAATTCACTTTTGTCATCTAAAAAGCATAGGTCACTATTGACATTTATGAGATACAAAATCCAGATTAATAAGCAACATAATTACTACAAGCAAATGTCCATTTGAGAATTACCCTAAGTCAACTTACCGGTCTGGCATCTAAAGCCTACATTACCTAAGAAGGAAACTTCTTAAGAGTGGAGCCCTAACTAGGGAGTCTAATCTACTTATACTGTGAAATTTATCTATAACATCTAATGATAGTAAATCTTTGAAGCAAGTTAGGTTGGATCTTTTCATCTGGAAAACATATAAAAATTCCCTTGTTTTCACTGTTGAATGCTACCTTTGTGAATAAGCCATCAAAAGAAAGGAAATTTCAATTTTTAGGCACGAGATCATATGCTAGTTGATAAATGTACTTCTGAAATTTGATTGGTTTCTTTTTCTCTTATCATCTTTTCTCCATTTTGATACAGAATGTTGAATCTTCTTGCATACAAATATGCAACATCCTTGGCATGGGGGAAGGTCAAAGAGCTCCTTCAAAACTCTTTTTCAGACTCACATCTCACCTTTAGAAACCAGCATAATCACCCTGCAGAACCAAATACAAAAGAAGATAAGCACAAAATAAAACAAGTACAGGAAATTCCCGTACCAAGCTTTCAGAAAACTCCAGTCTAAAAGGATGAATTCTGACAATCTACAAGCAGTCGCACGTGCTATGGGTATTGATCATACAAAGGTAACATGGTATTTATTTTCCTCTTCTCATACAACTACAATAGGTATGAAATTATATACTAGATCTTATGACGTTAGTATTAAAACCATGCACCTATCCCTCATACCCATATGCCTAAACTTAATCAATCCTCTCATAAGTGCTCGAAAATGGTTAAAGGAAAAATCACATCAAAGCATGAATATGAAGCATGTCTAGTAATGATAGGCCACGAATGTACTCTGTCCTTAAGCAAATCATGAACTTATCTTGTGTGATGAACCATGATCCAACATCAAATTCACCACTCGGAAGTCCAATCACCTATCCCAAAATGATGCTTTGACACCCAAAGTCTTGTCCTCATCATTACATTAACGGGTAGAAATGAAATGGCTTATCTGGTCTTAAATTTTCCTTGCAGCATCCTTATTAAAACTTACCATTCGCATTATTGACACCATCACCATATTTCCCCTATTGTTACCTTTCTCCAGTTCTGAGCCTACTCCTCTCCGGTACCAAACCCTTACCCTCATCAATTGACTAAACCTTTGCGCTACAGCCCGATCCTTTTCTCACAACTTATAACAATGGTCGTAAGTAGACATGAATCGGTCTTCCAAATTTATAGAGAAACTGAGGAATTCCAACTATGTCGAAAGAAGTATGCTAGATTGGGATGGATGCCATTTTTGGAGAAATTCACAGGCTAGCACGAGAAGATATCTCACGAATTTATTCAGGGTTACAATGGAGAGATTGCACATATAGGCAATCTGCAGCTGACAATCAATGAAGCAACCATAAGGGAGGTCACGGGATTACCTTACAGAGGACCCAAATACTTTAAAGGTGTAGGAATCAACAAGGAGATGTGCCAGCGATTTTTGAAAGAAGACCATCAGCACCCCGATTGGAAAAAGGGGATCCCTAGGAACTATATCAAGGAAGAGTATAATCCAATGATTACTAGTCTTCAATGATTCGTCACTTGTGAGGGCAGGTATGTTGTGACCTTCATATATCATCTTAGACTTCTATTACACTTTGAAGGAGGCCCTGAAATTGATTTCCCATATTTTCTATGGATGAGTTTGAACAAAATGGTAAGAGGTGTCAAATCCCTATCCAAAACTGAGAAGACTAGCATTTACCATCAAGGTCTCATTAAAATGTTAGTTATACATGAACTTAGGAAGCAGAGGATTAGTTGGAAAACCTTTATCACTCAACACCTTCCCACAGAAAACAAACCTGTGGAGGAAGCCTAGCATGCTCCAAAGAAAAATAAGGAACCTCAAAAGAAAAAGGGCAAGAAGGATAAGGCAACTCCATCATCATCCAGGACAATGAGCCAACACGAAAAAAGCTAGTAGACAGGCAGGGTCCTCTCCCACAGTCAATAAGACATTTAGAAGTCCTGAGTCAAAAGGTAAAACCAAATTAGTAGAGGAGACTTCAACAGTGGCACTTGAGGAGAAGGGCCATCAGACAAAAACTATGAAGAAAGGGAAGCATAGCTCAGAAACTAAAAGTAAATAGTCTATAGAACAGTCCCCTGTCACCATTTCACAAATAGAAAAGAAGAAAAGGAATCCTGTGAGCACCCCTGATCAAGTACCTCCTTGTAAAAGAACCACAAGGAGAATGGAAAAGAAGGGTAAAACAATTGTCAATCCTCATACACAGGAAGATCCAATCGATCTTACCTCTCCTTCTGAAGACTTATCAGTCCAGGATGACATCCCTAGTTTGACTGAGGAACAAGCCACTATTACTTTATGTGGGATGAGGGAGGAAGTCGAAGAAAGAGAATGCATCCAACCAGTAACGATGGAGTCAACAAAGATCTTGACAAAAGAACAAATGAAGAAAAAGATTGGGGAACTGCAAAAACAAAATCAGGAACTCAAATAAGAAGTGAAGGAATACCAACTATTGGACAGGTATATCAAAAAGGAAAACAAGCAATTGAAAGAAACCAGCCAACAACTTCAAGATGACCATGAAGAAACTTCTAACAAGCTCAAGAAGGTACTACGACTCCTACAATACGTTAGGGTCATAAAAAGGGAGCTGAAAGAAGAGGCCTCAGCCATCAACATCATTGATCTACCAAAGTAAAGAATGTAGTCTCAAGTTTTGAAGAAATTTTGGGTTTGTTTTCAGTTGCATGAGGATATGCAATGATTTTGGCATGGGGGAATGTTGAGACCCGAAATTAACATCCCCACTACCCTATTATACTCCTCATCTATACCGTTTTTGTCTTACCTAATCTTGGGTGAATGACAAGAACGCTACCATTAGCCATTGATAAGGTCATAAGGTAAAGTGTGATTAATTCATGCATTTTGTGGTTTATCGAGCTAGGAAATTAAACATTTCATGTACTAATGCTTCAATTTGTCATGTATAATCTTTGCCCTCTAGATAAATCCATCCTACCTGTACCAGCTTAGTTATCCGGTACTTGTGCACCAAAACTGCCACTGTCTGAATCCGGTACCAAGCACATTCAGTACTAAATCTCACCTATTGCGATCCGGTACCAATGGTCGTGGACTGTCATGATCTGGTACCACCATTTGCGCACTGTCGTGATCCGGTACCATCTACCTATCATGATCCGGTACCAATATAGAGAGACGAATGTACCAAGTTTAGTCCAGATCATGCCCAAGACAATTGTTGGATGTTTATTTACTTTAGCAAGGATATGTTAGAATAGTTTGTTGATTGCCTCATCCTCATGCACTTCATGTCATGAGGATGAAGCTAAAAGATGTAACTGAATAATTAAAATTAACAATTGATTGATTTGCAAATCATTTCACCTCCTTGTATTTCACGACTAAGACTGTTAAATAGCCGTGGCAAGGATGGTGGAAGTGTGGAGAGAGTTAGAATATTACAACATGTGAAGCAGTGTGTTATATTGCAGAACATATTCTGAGTGAAGATTAATAGAAAGATGTCGTTTATCTCCATGTCTTGATTGTCTATGATTAAATGTGAATTGAGTTGTTAGCATAAGTTTGATTCTATGTTTGAAATTTGAATGAGAGTAATGTGTGGGTTGAAAGCAAGCTTACTGTAGACTCTAGTCGCTGACCTGTTGAAGCGGCAAGGGCCCACTGCCCAACAAAGGTCAACATCTTTGTAGATTAGTATTAGCATTTGTTTTTAATAGTGTAAATGTTAAATTAGCTTAAGCTTTTGTTTTTCTCAGATGATAGCAGTACAACTTAGAGTAGGATTTCCATTATATGATTGCTTAGAGATCTTTACTCGCTCTACTTTTTCATATGCTCTGTTTTTATGAATTTGATTTTGTTTCATAGACATGAATGTTGGGAGCAGTAGTCAGACATATCTAAAGGAGTACTAGCGAAGTTCACAACAACACATTGTGAACCATAACATACTTAATATATTGACTGTCGAACTACCCATGCTATGTCTTGATGATTTATGTGTGATTTCCCTTTCAGAAGTGTGGATTGCATAGTTAGTTTTTCTGGGTCAGATAGCAGAGTTGATCTATCAAACCAACTCCATCTCATACTTGCATGTGCCATAATGGAGTAGATAGCCTCTCTCTGAAAGACAACCAAGTGCATTTCAGTTTGGTATTTTATTTTGTTTCCAACATACATAATTTAGAATAGTTCTATACTCATGACATTAGAATTACCTTTCTTACTGGTGTCTTGTAACTCTGTTGATTACGAATCCCGGATTGATAATTAATGAGTGCATTATACTAAACATATAAGCAACACAACATTTTGGCACCGTTGTCGGGGAGTTGCAAATGGTAGGAAGTGATCTTTAGCTTAGATTGTTTGCATAAATTTTTAATGTTTTTAAAGGCTGCTTGAGGGAGGAGGATAAAACGTTTAAGACGTGATTGAAGAGCCATGCGGCCACTAGAGTGGGGTTCTCCGAAGCCAGGTTGCCTTCTTACCTTCTAGATAGAATTAGGATTTCAATTCAGTTGAGAATCAAATTTTCATTTTATGCATAGATATAGAGATAACAAGGGTAGATTTGTAAGCTCTAAAGATTCAAAAACACCCCACCCCCCCCACTAATCCAACTGACACTGGTGCAGGAAAAATTCCACCAAGAGAAAATTCAAGGGGAGCCAACGAGGCTCCAGAAGGAGAACCTAAAACGGAAGAATCAACACTTGGGCAGGCAGAACGTGAGTCTGTTGAACATTTAGGAGACACAGAAAATCCAGTTTTTGAACCATCCATTAGTAGAATGGCAGAAGAAGAAGGAAATGCAGCCACAGAGACTGAGACTTTTGGGTTTCCAATCTTGGATATTTCTAGAAACATCAGCATGAAGAATATCCCACTATCATCGTTACCCACTTTCAGAGGTATGTCAACTGAAGATCCAGATTTATTTTTATTCGAGTTTGACATATTATGTAGAAGATATAACTACTCAGACGATGCCCAAAAACTTAAGCTCTTTCCTTCTACAATAAAATATTTAGCCTTAATATGGTTCATGAGCTTAGGAGAAAATACAATCCTCTCTTGGGATCAGATGAAAGACACATTTTTACGGAAATACCAAGACTATTGTAAGGATAATGCTAAAAACGACATTTTTAAAATGCAGCAAACAGAAGATGAAAGCCCTGAAGACTACCTAGAAAGATTCTTATACAACTATCAGAAGTCAAAACTATTCACCACAGACCCAGTTGTAGTAAGAACTGTATTCTTGAAAGGTCTTAGAGATGACTGCATAGAAGTTTTAAACTTGTTGAGTTTAGGAGATGTACACCAAAAGCCTTTTTCATAGATTGCAGATTATTGTAGGAGATGCTCAAGAGGACAAGCTAAAATAGGCAAAGGACCAAGAGATCCTTTTAGCAGAAATACAAAACAAAGCTCAGGGACTGTCACCAGAACTGAGTTAGGAAACTTATCGGAGAACTTTAAAACATACATCTTGAGCACAATCAGTAACCAGTTAGATACTCTAAAACTGAAAAAGAAACAAGAAGAAGAGGTTGCTTTAGCAATATTTTTGCATAGATGCCGAAAGAAGCACAGTGAGAAAGAATGCCCATTAAATGTCATAGAAATATGTGGTATGTGTACACTAGAACACCCCACATCTGAGTGTCCAACTTTGCTTGAGCTACAAGCCATGTATAGGGGAGGAGGAGTCTCACAAGAACAACCATACCCTTCCAGAAGACCTTGGAGAGCCCAAAACCCCAATACAATTTATGACCCTAATGCACAATATCAACAACAACAATGGGGTCTTTCCCCAGTGACCTATCCACAATGGACACCTCAGCAAACTCAACCTTGGCAACAAGGTTGGAGGGGACCTATGTATGGAAATCCCTCTTACCCTACATATCCATAATACCCTGTAAACATTTCCCAATTACTACCTGGATTCAACTCACCACAAATGCAAGCTTTACTCCCACCTCCTATACAGCAGCAAATTACAACCCCCTTGAACCCTAACCAGCAGCAACAACCACCTATAAATTCCAATCAACAGCAAAACCAAGTTGCCCACAACCCTCTGAAACTAACAACAATCCCTGCCCAGCCAATCCCTAACCCCAATAATCGAACCACCCACCCGGTACAAAATACAAAAGTTCAAACCTTTCCAAGCTATGAAATTCAACTACGATCGAGGAAAGTTGTAAACCAATCAGATCTTGTAGTAATAATTCAGGAAGAAAATGATAATCATTCTGAGGAAGAAAACACTCAAACCACCCCTGCAGAAGAAGAGACCTCCCCTGCTATTCCAATCACTTCTCAGTTTGTACGAGTACCCCAACAAGTTAATCTCCCACCCTACCTCGAAAGACTATTAGTACAGAAACCTGACCCACCCTTGCACAGAGATATAGAAGATGAATTACGAAATGTATGTATAAAAATACCTCTGTTGCAAGCCATTAAGGATATCCCTATATATGCCAAAATCATAAGGGATCTTTGCATTAAGAAACCAGGAAGGAAGAAGAAGGAACCTCCCCTTGTTCAGGTGGTGGGACAATTATCTGAATTTATTTCTGAAATGCCATACAAATATAATGACCCTGGAAACCGAGTAGTCACTGTTGAAATTAATGGTATTTCTCTACCAAACACACTCATTGATTTGGGTGCAGCAATTATTGTAATGCCTTTTGACACTATGCAAAAACTCCAAATCAACTAGTTAATACCAACCCAAACCATGATAGAGTTGGCAGATAAGTCAGTCATCAGCCCTACAGGAAGTCTAGATGATGTCACAGCCACTCTAGCTTCTTGGGAATATCCAGTAGACTTTTTAGTCATCTATTCTAAATCATCCTCCAAACCAGGACACCCTGTGGTTCTTGGTCACCCTTGGCTAGCCACAGCAGATGCCTTTATCAGCTGTCGGTATGCTGAGATGACTATATCAAATGGAACACATAGCCAAAAACTTGTTCTCTTCCCTCCTGCCCAACGACACATGAAATACTTGTTTGGTTAGAAAACCCTTATGGAGAGGAATATTGCATCAAACCCCTATTAACACTTGAACAAGTAAGAGGAATACAAGAACAATCGGATGAAAAAGTCTTAAGTTTATTTTTGGTTGATACAAATTGCATTGAATACCCAAGGTCTTTTGCAGAATTGTCACATATTTTTAGTTCCGAATTTCAACAAACTTGGCACCCTGATATCACTCAATTATATATCTTATCACCAACCTCCTCAAAGAAGGAAGAAACTACTGAACTTATTGATATTAGCCCAGGAAAACCTTTGTATATCAACTCTAGTTTGGAACCAGAACAAAAGACACAAGTAATTTAAACGCTCCAAAGACAATTTGATGCATTTACATGGGATTATGCAGACATTAAAGGCATTCACCCTGACACATGCACACATCATATCTACACTAATGACCAAATCAGACCAGTTAGACAGCCTCAGCGAAGGATGAATCCAACCCTTAGAGATATTGTAAAAGAAGAATTGCAAAAACTCCTTCGAGCCAATCTCATATACCCCATTTCAGATAGTCAATGGGTATCTCCACTTGTCATAGTTCCCAAGAAAAATGGCAAGTGGAGGATATGTGTATACTTCCAGGAGTTGAACAAATCCACCCATAGGGATTATTTTCCCTTACCATTTATTGATGAGGTGTTGGATACCTTGTCCGGAAAGAAGTATTTTTCGTTCCTAGATGGTTTTAGTGGTTAAAACCATATACAAATAACACCCGAAGACCAGGAGAAGACCACTTTCACCTGCCCTTGGGGTACCTATGCTTATAGGGTGCTTCCTTTTGGACTTTGCAATGCCCCAACCACTTTTCAAAGGGTTGTCCTAGCCATTTTCTTTGACTTGACCAATGATTGCGTGGAAGTCTACATGGATAACTTTACAGTCCATGGACAAGACTTCCAGGAAGCATTGACCAATTTAGAAAAAGTCTTGATTAGGTGTAAGGAAACTAATCTTTCCTTAAGTAATGAAAAGTAAAAAATGATGCTCACTGAAGGTATTGTTTTGGAACATCACATTTCTGGTTCTAGAATGAGAGTTGATCCCGCAAAGATTTATATTATCACACAAATCAGAATGCCTTCCTCACAAAAGGAAGTTCACAACTTTTTAGGACATGAGGGCTACTATAGAAGATTCATTTCGAATTTTACAAGCCCAAATACCCCTTTATTCAAGTTATTATCTAAAGAAGCAGAATTTAAGTGGGATGATGAATGCCAAATATCTTTTGAAATTCTAAAACAGAAATTGTCAACTATCCCTGTATTAAGAGGACCAAATTGGTCCCTTCCTTTTTATATATGTACCGATGCCTCAGACACAACCCTTGGGGAAGTTCTTGGACAAAGAGAAAATCAAATGCCCTATGTTATTTACTTTGTCAGTAAAAATCTGTCTCCAATTGAAGTTAATTATACGGTCACAGAAAAAGAATTGCTAGTTGTAGTCCATGCTATCAATAAATTTAGACACTATATTACATGATATCAAGCTTTTGTACACACTGATCATTCAACCATCAAATTTTTAATGAACAAACCTGTAACAAATCCTAGAGTTTCTCCGATGGCTCTTATTATTACAAGAGTTTAATATAAACATTATTGATAGACCTGGTAAAGATAATCTTGTGGTTGATTTCTTATTTAGAATGATTCATCTGGGAGATAATGCACCAGTAGAAGATAACTTTCCTAATGAAAATTTGGTTGTTATTTCTACATTCACTCCTTGGTATGCAGATGTATCTAACTATCTTGTGACAAAGAAGATGCCTCAGAAATTGTCTCCTAGAGAAAAACATAAAGTAATTCAACTAAGTGCAAATTACATGTGGCACGATGATTGCCTATACAAAACAGGACCATATTTGGTGATCAGGAGATGTGTAAGGGAAGATGAAATTCATGATATTCTGCAAGCCTCCCATGATGGTCCTTGTGGAGGACACTTCGCAGACAAGAGGATTGCTTACAAAGTTCTGCAATCTGGTTACTACTGGCCTCATATTTTTTGAGATGCTAAAACCTATGTATCCAATTGTGATGAATGCCAACGAATGGGTAAGCCTACTGCACGAGACCAAATGCCACTTCAATCCCAAGTAGTTATTGAGCCTTTCGAGAAGTGGGCATTAGATTTTGTAGGGCCCATTAACCCTACATCTAAAAAGAAAAAGTATATACTTGTATGCACCGACTATGTGACTAAATGGGTTGAAGCAAAAGCGTTACCAGCTGCAAGTGAACAATCAGTGGTAGACTTCCTTTTTAATGATATCTTTACTAGATTTGGTGTACCTCGAGATATTGTGACTGATCAGGAAACTCAATTTACCTCTCATCTAGTTAAATCTGTTACAGAACAATACCAAATCAAACACAGAAAATATACACCCTACCATCCACGGGCAAATGGACAAGTAGAATCTACCAACAAAGTTATTGAGTCCATTCTTACCAAAACAGTACAGCTACACCACAAGGATTGGGCTGACAGGTTATTAGAATCCTTATGGGCTTATAGAATCACCTGGAGGAATACAACATGACATACACCCTATGAGTTGGTGTATGGGAAGCAGGTGCTTCTCCCCATAGAATTCCAAATCAAAACCTTCAGGACTGCAGTACAAGTTGGCATGAACTTGGATGAAGCCCAGCAACAAAGACTCTTGCAGCTTAATGAATTGGACGAAATCAGGCAGGAAGCACTTCAAAGAACCACCCTCATTCAAGAGCAGAGAACAAAATGGCATGACAAGTATCTCAAAAAGAAAAATTTTCAACAAGGAGATTGGGCCCTGCTGTATGACAGCAAATTCAAGAACTTCAAAGGTAAGTTAACTACTCGTTGGATGGGACCTTACGAAATTGACACTGTCTACGATAATGGTTCAATCAGGATAAAGACAATTAATGAACAGCAAACACCACTACTTGTGAATGGTCACCGGTTGCGAATTTACAACAAACCACTATCAAAAGAGGAATTCCTGACTCGTATACTACAAAATTCAGATATCCAGGTGATCAGTAAGGAAGGAGATTGATTGATTGATTTATTTGAAACTTTTGATTGAAGGAGATATCCTACTAATCCACATTGATTGATTGGTTTATTTTAAACTTTTGTACATAGGTGTGGATCGAGTTTTGTTAATAAGATGAAGGTAACAAGAGATTCTTACTTCCTTTTGTTTTACTTTCGCAAATTTTTTTGTAAATAAATTTTTATAATTTATTTGATCCTTCACGAACTTGATAAACATTAGTTTGTAGGCATCAACAATATTTTGTTCTGCTTCGGTACCAGAAATCCTGTTCTGGTCCGGAACCGGCAGTCCGGTACCAGAAGTCTGTCCTTCTACAGTACTATCAGGACACATTACCTAATTGACAAAGCATGCTACGCATATTTCAAAATCTTATGTCAATTAATCTGAAGAACAAAGCCATGCGACAACCACTTAAGCCGAAACCAAGAAGCCAAAAGTAGTATCAAATGGCAACCCTTGTGAAGCAATGATTTCTTTTGGTTTTGTTGACAACTAAAGGGCAGTATTTTAATTTCTTTTGGTTCTGTTGCTAGCTAAAAACAAGTATTTTAATTTATTTTGGTTCTATTGCTAGCTAAAAAGAAGTATTTTAATTTCTTTTGGTTCTGTTGCTTAAAAAAAAAATAAAAAAAGAGGGACACAATCTTTACCTATGAATGCTCAAAGAACCATAATCCGCTTCAAAGACTAGAAGTTGCCTTTATCCATTATTTCAGCATGATTAAAGGGACAAAAATATATTAGCCTACAAGTAACTATCTCACCCTAACCAGACTTCAATAGTATTCATTGGATTATCTTACTAAAGAGTAACATATGAGTATATGAACACTCTCTATCATGGGCACACTAGGAAAACTTTTATGGAAGAGGATGTACCAGTACCCTAAGGAAACTTTAGGTCATTCTCTTATGGACAAACTCAAACAAAATTATACATTTGGATCACTCTAAAGAAATAATGTGCATAAAAAGTTTATTTTTCCTTCAGACAAATCTTTAAAAGACATTCAAAGAAGAGCATATACCTTCCAACCCAATACCATCCCAACCTGTAAAAAGGTTTTCAGACGAGCCTCCACTGTCACCATGCAAAGCACTCTTTAATAAAAAACCAAAATAGGTGACTATGGACAAGAAGCCTCTGATGGAAAAAGGGTTTAAGAGACTAACCCGTCGGGATACTGAATAGTTCTGCTGGCAACGGGTACCGGTCTGTGGTATGACTAGGCAAACCCATCAGGGTACTGAACAGGCCTGTTGGCAATGGGGCATTCTGCCTGGGGAAGGGATCTCTCATTAATTATCACAACTACCCCATTGGAGTACTGAATAGGCTTGTTGGCAGTGGGTTCTGGTTGAGAAATGTCTCATCTATACTTGTCTGATTAAAAAATTCACTTTTGTCATCTAAAAAGCACAAGTCACTATTGACATTTATGAGTCAACTTACCGGTCTGGCATCTAAAGCCTACATTACCTAAGAAGGAAACTTCTTAAGAGTGGAGCCCTAACTAGGGAGTCTAATCTACTTATACTGTGAAATTTATCTATAACATCTTATGATAGTAAATCTCTGAAGCAAGTTAGGTTGGATCTGTTCTTCTGGCAAACATATAAAAATTCCCATGTTTTCACTGCTGAATGCTACCTTTGTCAATAAGCCATCAAAAGAAAGGCAATTTCCATTTTTAGGCACGAGATCATATGCTAGGTGATAAATGTACTTCTGAAATTTGATTGGTTTCTTTTTCTCTTATCATCTTTTCTCCATTATGATACAAAATGTTGAATCTTCTTGCATACAGATATGCAACATCCTTGGCATGGGGGAAGGTCAAAGAGCTCCTTCAGAACTCTTTTTCAGACTCCCATCTCACCTTCAAAAACCAACATGATCACCCTGCAGAACCAAATACAAAAGAAGATAAGCACAAAATAAAAGAAGTACAGGAAATTCCCGTACCAAGCTTTCAGAAAACTCCAGTCTAAAAGGATGAATTCTGACAATCTACAAGCAGTCGCACGTGCTATGGGTATTGATCATACAAAGGTAACATGGTATTTATTTTCCTCTTCTCATACAACTACAATAGGTATGAAATTATATACTAGATCTTATGACGTTAGTATTAAAACCATGCACCTATCCCTCATACCCATATGCCTAAACTTAATCAATCCTCTCATAAGTGCTCGAAAATGGTTAAAGGAAAAATCACATCAAAGCATGAATATGAAGCATGTCTAGTAATGATAGGCCACGAATGTACTCTGTCTAAGCAAATCATGAACTTATCTTGTGTGATGAACCATGATCCAACATCAAATTCACCACTCGGAAGTCCAATCACCTATCCCAAAATGATGCTTTGACACCCAACGTCTTGTCCTCATCATTACATTAATGGGTAGAATGAAATGGCTTATCTGGTCTTAAATTTTCCTTGCGGCATCCTTATTAAAACTTACCATTCGCATTATCGACACCATCACCATATTTCCCCTATTGTTACCTTTCTCCAGTTCCGAGCCTACTCCTCTCTGGTACCAAACCCTTACCCTCATCAATTGACTAAACCTTTGTGCTACAACCCGATCCTTTTCTCACAACTTATAACGATGGTCGTAAGTAGACATGAACCGGTCTTCCAAATTTATAGAGAAACCGAGGAATTCCAACTATGTCGACAGAAGTATGCTCGATCGGGATGGATGCCATTTTTGGAGAAATTCACAGGCTAACACGAGAAGATAGCTCACGAATTTATTCAGGGTTACGATGGAGAGATTGCGCATATAGGCAATATGCAACTGACAATCAATGAAGAAACCATAAGGGAGGTCACGGGATTACCTAACAGAGGAGCCAAATACTTTAAAGGTGTAGGAATCAACAAGGAGATGTGCCAGCGATTTTTGAAAGAAGACCATCAACACCCCGATTGGAAAAAGGGGATCCCTAGGAACTATATCAAGGAAGAGTATCATCCAATGATTATTAGTCTTCAACGATTCGTCACTTGTGAGGGCAGGTATGTTGTGACCTTCATATATCATCTTAGGCTTCTATTACACTTTGAAGGAGGCCCTGAAATTGATTTCCGATATTTTCTATGGATGAGTTTGAACAAAATGGTAAGAGGTATCAAATCCCTATCCAAAACCTAGAATACTAGCATTTACCATCAAGGTCTCATTAAAATGTTAGTTTTACATGAACTTAGGAAGCAGAGGATTAGTTGGAAAACCCTTATCACTCAACACCTTCGCACAGAAAACAAATATGTGGAGGAAGCCTAGCATGCTCCAAAGAAAAATAAGGAACCTTAAAAGAAAAAGGGCAAGAAGGATAAGGCAACTACATCATCATCCAGGACAGTGAGCCAACACGAAAAATCTAGTAGACAAGTAGGGTCCTCTCCCACAGTCAATAAGACTTTTAAAAGTCATGAATCAAAAGGTAAAACAAAATTAGTAGAGGAGACTTCAACAGTGGCACTTGAGGAGAAGGGCCATCAAACAAAAAATATGAAGAAAGGGAAGCATAGCTCAGAAACTAAAAGTAAACAGTCTATAGAACATACTCCTGTCACCATTTCACAAATAGAAAAGAAGAAAAGGAAGCATGTTAGCACCCCTGATCCAGTACCTCCTTGTAAAAGAACCACAAGGAGCATGGCAAAGAAGGGAAAAACAATTGTCAGTCCTCATACACAGGAAGATCCAATCGATCTTACCTCTCCTTCTGAAGACTTATCAGTCCAGAATGACATCCCTAGTTTGACCGAGGAACAAGCAACTATTACTTTATGTGGGATGAGGGAGGAAGTCGAAGAAAGAGAATGCATCCAGCCAGTAATGATGGAGTCAACAAAGATCTTGACAAAAGAACAAATGAAGAAAAAGATTGGGGAACTGCAAAAACAAAATCAGGAACTCAAACAAGAAGTGAAGGAGTACCAACTATTGGACAGGTATATCAAAAAGGAAAACGAGCAATTGAAAGCAACCGACCAACAACTTCAAGATGACCATGAAGAAACTTCTAACAAGCTCAAGAAGGTACTACGACTCCTACAATACGTTAGGGTCATAAAAAGGGAGCTGAAAGAAAAGGCCTTAGCCATCAACATCATTGATCCACCGAAGTAAAGAATGCAGTCTCAAGTTTTGAAGAAATTTTGGGTTTGTTTTCAGTTGCATGAGGATGCAATGATTTTGGCATGGGGGAATGTTGAGACCCGAAATTAACATCCCCACTACCCTATTATACTCCTCATCTATACCTTTTTTGGCTTACCTAAGCTTGGGTGAATGACAAGAACGCTACCATTAGCCATTGATAAGGTCATAAGGTAAAGTGTGATTAATTCATGCATTTTGTGGTTTATTGACCTAGGAAATTAAACATTTCCGGTACTAATGCTTCAATTTGCCATGTATAATCTTTGACCTCTAGATAAATCCAGCCTTCCTGTACCAGCTCAGCTATCCGGTACTTGTGTAGTAAAACTGCCATTGTCTGAATCCGGTACCAAGCACATTCGGTACTGAATCTCTCCTGTTGGGATCCGGTACCAACGATTGTGGACTGTCGTGATCTGGTACCACCATTTGTGCATTGTCGTGATCCGGTACCACCATTTGCGCACTGTCGTGATCTGGTACCATCTACCTGTCGTGATCCGATACCAATATAGAGAGCCGAATGTTCCAAGTTTAGTCCAGATCACACCCAAGACAATTGTTGGATGTTTATTTGCTTTAGCAAGGCTATGTTAGAATAGTTTGTTGATTGCCTCATCCTCATGCACTTCGTGTCATGAGGATGAAGCTAAAAGATGTAACCGAATAATTAAAATTAACAATTGATTGATTCTCAAATCATTTCACCTCCTTGTGTTTCACGACTAAGACTGTTAAATAGCCATGGCAAGGATGGTGGAAGTGTGGAGAGAGTTAGAATATTACAACATGTGAAGCAGCGTGTTATATTGCAGAACATATTCTGAGTGAAGATTAATAGAAAGATGTCATTAACTCCATGTCTTGATTGTCTATGATTAAATGTGAGTTGAGTTGTTAGCATAAGTTTGATTCTATGTTTGAAATTTGAATGAGAGTAATGTGTGGGTTGAAAGCAAGCTTACTGTAGACTCCAGTCACTGACCTGTTGAAGTGGCAAGGGCCCACCGCCCAACAAAGGTCAACATCTTTGTAGATTATTATTAACATTTGTTTTTAATAGTGTAAATGTTAAATTAGCTGAAGCTTTAATTTTCTCAGAGGATAGCAGTACAACTTAGAGTAGGATTTCCATTATATGATTGCTTAGAGATATTTACTCGCTCTGCTTTTGCATATGCTCTGTTTTTATGAATTTGATTTTGTTTCATAGACATGAATGTTGGTAGCAGTAGTCAGACATATCTGAAGGAGAACTAGTGAAGTTCACAACAGCATATTGTGAACCACAACATACTCAGTATATTGACTGTTGAACTACCCATGCTATGTCTTTATGATTGATGTGTGATTTCCCTTTCAGAAGTGTGGATTGCATAGTTAGTTTTTCTAGGTCAGATAGCAGAGTTGATCTATCAAACCAACTCCATTTCATACTTGCATGTGCCATAATGGAGTAGATAGCCTCTTTGTGAAAGACAACCAAGTGCATTTCAGTTTGCTATTTTGTTTTGTTTCCAGCATACATAATTTAGAATAGTTCTATACTCATGACATTAGAATTACCTTTCTTACTGGTGTCTTGTAACTCTGTTGATTACGAATCCCAAATTGATAATTAATGAGTGCATTATACTAAACATAAGCAACACAACACAGTACATGGAGTTAGTAACAAAATTGCAGCAAGGTAAAATGCAACAGAAGGTTGAAGATTATAAATTGGGAACTGATGAAATTCTCCTATATAGGAACAAAATTTATGTACCCATTTCTCATGAATTGAGGAGTAGGATTTTGTAGGAGATGCATAATGTACCTTATGTGGGACGCTTAGGATATCAGAAAACAGTTGCAACAGTCAAGAACCAATACTATTGGCCAGGCATGAAGAGGGAGATAGCTTAGTACATTGCTAAATGTTTGGAGTGTCAAAAAGTCAAGGCTGAGCATAGACACCCCGCTGGGTTGATGCATCCATTGTCCATTCCTAAGTGGAAGTGGGAAGTGGTGACAATGGATTCCATCACCAAATTGCCCAGAACAAGAAGACAACATGATTCTATCATGGTGGTGGTGGACAAGCTTACCAAAGTTGTCCATTTCATTCCTATGAAGGTTACTCACAAGTCAACCAATGTTGTTGATATTTATATGAGGGAAGTAGCATGCTTGCATGGCATACCCAAGACAATTGTGTTTGACAGAGACCCAAAGTTTACCTCAAAGTTTTGGAAGGGATTATTCAAAGGGTTCAGAACAAATATGAACTTCAACACAACTTATCATCTCGAGTCTGATGGGAAAACATAAAGGGTGAACCAAGTGATAGAGGATATATTAAGGATGTATGGGATGAACAAACCATCTAAATGGGAATATTATCTACACTTGGTAGAATTTTCCTACAACAATGGGTACCAAGCATCACTGAAGATGAGCCCATTTGAGGCACTTTATGGTAGCAAGTGCAACACACTAGTAAGCTGGGACAACCCAACAGATAGAGCAATAGTTGGGCCATAGTTGCTTAGGGAAATGGAAGAGCAGATGTCAAAGATTAAACATAATTTAAAATCTTCCCAAGACAGGTAGAAAAGCTATGATGACAACGACAGAACTCACAGGGAATTTAAAGTGGGTGATCATGTATTCTTGAAGGTGAAGGCCAACAAAAGTTCATTGAAGTTGGGAAACTGTTCCAAGTTGGCAGCCAAATATTGTGGTTTGTTTGAAATCCTAGAGAGGATTGGACCAGTAGCTTACATACTTACATTACTTGCATCTATGATTATTCATAATGTACTCCATGTATCATTGCTCAAGAAATATATACCTGATGCTAATCATGTTATTGATTGGAATGTGATTCAAGTGGAGCAAGGAAGCACTTTCAAGTGCAATTGATACACATTTTGGACCGCAAAATCAAACAACTCCATAATCGAGCTATAGGGCTTGTAAAGGTCCAATGGACCTGGTACGGTCCTGAGGATGCAAATTGGGAGCATGAAGATGTTATGCGGGCAAAATACCCCCATCTTTTTGAAGACTTTGGAAATCTTGTTGATATTATGTAATAAAGATGCATTGAGAATGGTGCATAAATAAGTGGAGGGGATTGTAATACCCCGAGGCTGATCCCCTGCTGAATTGTAATGATGTTTAATGATGTTTATAGGCTGGTGAGCCAAGTGTTTATAATCTAGGAGGCTTATGTGTTTATTAGGCTGGAGAGCCTAGATGTTGAAGGCTAGGGAGCCTAATTTTGTATATGTAAATATTCACATCATTAATGTAATTACATCGCTGCGTGTAGAACGACCACAAAGAAAGAGTTATGGGAGACTAAGTTCCACTGGGTAGGGAAAGGGATGGGGCTGAGAGGCTGGGAAAAAGGGCTAAGTTAGAGGGCTTATTGCCAAGGGAATATTATAATGTATTTTCCTAAAATACTAAGGTTTGGGAAATAACCCCTGTTATCCTAAGTTATTTTGGGGAGAGGAACGAACTCCAAGTGGAGAGGAACGAGCTCTCAAGAGATCCATGTTGAAATTACTAAGACAACTGAGAGGGAGGGGTGAATCAGTTGTTATTGTGATTAAACAATAATAAATCTATTAAACCATTCTTAAATTTTCTTCAAGTGACCATCAATATTATACAACATATAGACGATATAAATAATGAGCATCAGTCACACATAAGATATACACAGAGATAATTTTTCATGAGGAAACCCATAAAGGGAGAAAACCTCTTCTTCTTCGAAATGATAGGCAGTCTTTTAAGCTCTGTACATCATCTATAATTGAGCACCAACTCAATGTGAGGCTACTACCTCTGTTTTACAAGATCCAACTTGTTTGAGAGCACCAACTCTCTGGTTTCTCTAGCACCCACTAGAAGGAAGCACCAACTCCCTTAATGTTCCAGCACCAACTTCCAGTTACATAGGCTCCAACCTGTATAACAGAGAACACTTGTTCTCCCTTGCACCACCCTGCCACCCTAGTTTCTCTGGCTGCAACCAGATAGAAGCTACAACTCCCTGTGTTCAAGCTCCCACTTGAACCTCCGAAAACAACAGTCCTCCCTAGTACCTCCCAACCACCCTGAAATATTAAAAAAATATATTAAACAACCAACTACACCGATAAATCGATTCTTACCACTTCTTCTCTGTTCTGTAAATCTGGTCTTCTTCTAACTGTTCTGCAATTCTTCTCTTCCTTTGTCTGTTCTGCAATTCTTCTCTGCTTCAACTTGTTCTGTCATTCTGCTCTGCTTCAAGTCTATACCTCATCTGTTACTCTTCTCTGAGTTTTATCTCACACTGCGCATATTTTCAGTCTCACACTGCGCATCCTGTGATTTTCCCTTTCTTATAGTTTAATTCATTTTTTGTCCAGAACAACCAACCACGTACAGTCTATATCTTTTTCTTTTATGCACCACACCCACAGTAGTTACACTTCGCATCTTCTTAGGCAAAAGAAAAATCGTCTGAGCAACTGAAACGCCAACCGATCAGGAATCGTGAATCAGTTTTGCTAACTGATTCGTAATTGATGAATTAACTGTGAGAGAGAACAGTAGCCCTCCGATCATATTCAAGTTTATCTGCAGTGTTGGATGAACTTTATTAATCTTGCCTTTAAATCGGGTTTCGGCATTTCGACATTCCTGTGGCCAAGTGTCTCGACACTTCATGTCGCGATCTCTGAAACTCCGATACATAGCCTTTCTGCGCTAGCTCCTTCCTCTATATGACCATGGCCATGACCAAGCGCCTATGCATAAAGTGTTTTTCGCGAATTCACATTTCGTGAATCTGGAGATGAGGCATCTCGACTCTCCAAGTCGTGATCCCTGAAATGGAGCTTATCTGAACTGACTCCTTCCCTTCTCGTGACCACGCAGTGACCATAGGCTATGCCAAAAGGCGCTTCATATTTCGCGAGTTTATAAACTTCATCGAGTTTGATCGACGGTTGAAATATCCATAGATTTGACGGTCCAAATATTATCGCGATCTCGCATCTCGCGAGTTTCCACACCATGCTCTTTTGACTCCAAGTCAACGATTTGTCCTATGATTCAACGGTCCAGATCTGATCTTAATTCAATGGCTCAGATCATATCACGATTTCGCATATTGCAATTTCGGCGTTCTTGTGGTTATGTTTCTTGCCTCTCCAAGTCGCGATTCGCGAAACTCGGAAATGGAGTCGGATCAACGGTCCAAATCACACCTTGATCTGATGGCTGTGATTAAATCGCAATTTCGCATATCGTGATTTCGGTGGTTATGTTTCTTGCCTCTCCAAGTCGTGATAGGCAAAGCTCCAAGATGGAGCTCAGATCAACAGTCCACGTTCTTGGTGATCCAACGATCCTAATCTTTTCGCGATCTCGCATCTCGTTGTTCCTTAGATGGAGGTTCTCGTCACTCCAAGTCGTGATAGGCGAGACTCTGAGATGGAGCTGGATCAATGGTCTAGAACAAACCTCGATCTGACGGCTAAGATAGTTTCGCGATTTCTCATATCATGAATTCAAGAGGTAAGGGAACCCCGTTCCTTTGACTTTCCAGTCAGGGACATGATGATCTTTTGCCACGTGTCCTGCCTGAAGATGGACAATCCTCCTTCTTTCGGGATTTCGTGAGCCTGCTTCTCCTTGCACTTTAATGAATGTGCAAGTTCTCCCTAATCCAACGATGGTCGGAACTTATGCTTAGATATGACGCCTGAGATCTGTCCTCCTCTTCTGCGCGTTCTTCTTGTCTACAATCAGATCTGATGGTCCTCCTTCTTTCGGGAATTAAAATGGGATCCAACGATCAGAAATGTTGCTTCTCCTCCCGAGCTTACTTTGCTCCGCTTACTCTGATTTTTCCATCGATGATCTGCCAACAATCCTTTGCACTATCTCTTCTGAGCTTATTCGAATCTTCTCTACAACGTCTTCTCATAATGCCCATCTATTACATACTTTCTGTACTCATGCCATCTTCAGTGTTGTACTTTCCATCAATGACAAGCATACAAGCATGCACTATCTGTTAAATATTTGCCAACATTCTCCCCCTTTGGCATTGATGGCAACCACTGTAACTGTCCTGTAGAATCCTTGAAATCACATACTGAAATCTTTCCTGTAGAATCCTTGAAATCACATCCTGAAATAAATAAATTACCACTGTAACTTTCGTGTAGAATCCTTGAAATCACATCCTGAAATCTTTCTTGTAGAATCCTTGAAATCACATCCTGAAATAAATAAATTACCACACTTTCTCCCCCTTTGACATCAATGTCAAAGAAGAAACACGCTCCCCCTGAGCTGTTGCAGTACATACTCCCCCTGTCAACTAGAAGCATCTTAGAAATACACCAAATATGCAATAAGTATTCCCCCTGACCAGGTGAACAAATTAGACAAAAGAAATTATAACCCCTAACTTTTGACGAAGATATCCAAAAGGGGTTGCTGCTAATGGTTTTGTAAATATATTTGCAATCTATTCTATAGAAGGTATATAATTCAGTTGAACAATTCTGTTTGTAATTTGTTCTCTGAGAAAATGGTACTTTATTGGAATATGCTTAGTCTTGGAATGAAGAACAAGATTCTTGGATACACTAATGGCATTGGTGTTATCACAGTGAATTGGAATGGGATCAGTGTAAGTTACCTTCAAATCTGCAAGAGTTTGTATCATCCATAAAATTTGTGTGCAGCAAGTAGCAGCAGCAATGTATTTTGCCTCTGTAGTTGATAATGAAATGGATCCT